>LBNU01008785.1:4699-15344 GCA_014162995.1 Artemisia annua
TTCCGAATACCTTAAAGTAGCCTATGTTTGGTTTTCTACCTCTTAGTAACTCATAAGGAGTTTTTCCTAGTATTCTTCTAATGGACACCCTATTAAGTATATATGTTGAAGTATCTACGGCATGGCACCAAAATTTTTGTGGGATAGATTGTTCATTTAACATAGTTCTACTCATCTCTTGTACGGTCCTATTTTTCCTTTCTACTACTCCATTTGATTATGGTGTTCGAGGGGCGGAAAGTTGTGAGATATTCCATTTAAGTCACAATATTTTCCGAATTGTACTTCGTTATCAAATTCCCTACCATGGTCCGTCCTAATTGAAACTATGGTGCATCCTAACTTATTTTGTATCATTTTACTAAAGGTCTCAAATTTTTCGAAGGCTTCGGTCTTATCGCTTAGAAATCTAGTCCACGTGTATCGTGAATAGTCATCTACTATAGCTAACGTGTAGCGATTTCCACCGTAGCTCCGCACCGCGGATGGACCAAAGAGGTCCATATGAAGTAGTTCTAAGCATCTAGTGGTCGATACTATATTCTTAGCTTTATGACTAGCGTGTGCTTGTTTTCCTATTTTACATGCATCACAAAAGTGTTGATTATACTTAAGGCTAGGCAAGTTTCTAACTAATTCCTTAGACACCAATGATTGGATTTGTTGCATGTTAGCATGACCTAATCTCCTATGCCACAAAGTGGAGTTTTTGTCTAGGGTTGCTAGTCATATCCTATCTTCTAATTTATCTCCTAGTTTCTCGACATATACGCCGCCTTTCCTTATTCCTCTACCTATGACTTTATCATCCTTAATAATTACACTATCCTTATCGGTAAAGGTAACCCTACACTTATTGTCACATATTTGTCCTACACTAAGCAAATTGTATGTTAAATTATCTACATGCTCGACATTTTCAATAGTTAGGGAGTCTTGAGAGATCGTACCTTTGCCTATGATTTTTCCACGACGATTACTACCAAAAATAACATTACCTCCATTGTAGGCTTTGTACGTAGAGAATAGCTTGCGATTCCCCGTCATATGTCTTGAGCACCCGCTATCCTTTACCCATTCGTCGGGCTCCAAATTTATTCCTAGAAAAATTTCATTAGATGCTTGAGCGACTAAGCATTCTCCTTTGGTCTTCTTGTCTTCATCATCAACTCTTTTTCTTCGTGTTGCATTCCTTTTGTCTTGTGTTCTTTGTCGCCTTTTAATGAGTCTTTTAAATACTTTGACAACTTTTTCATATTCCTCGTCTTCACTTTCGGAACTAGAATCGTCATCTTCATCGTTACTTAGTTCCTTCTTGGTTGACATCTCTTCATAGTCTTCTTGTTCATCCTTGTCATGGCTTGTGTTGTTTTCGGCGTCATTTCCTACATATAAGACATTTGAACTAGTAGCACTTGTAGTTACTTCAACCAAATATTTGTCTACTATGCTTTCTTTTGCTACTAGCTTATTTGCAAGTTTTTCTTTGGCTTGACATTCTTCTTGGTGATATTTTGAAAGACTTTTCCACATATCGTTTGCCGATTGACAAAAAAAAATTCTTTCATATTCATCATTTGAAATAGCTTTGTATATAATAAATTTAGCCAAGTTATTTAATTTTTCAAAAGTAGTATTTATTGATTTAATATCACCAATTGAAATGACATGCCAAAGCTCATAGTCTATTGATTTCACGTAACTTTCGAATTGATTTTTCCATGTAAGAAAAATTTCATTTTCAAGAAATGGTGGTCTAAAAACAATTTTCCCTTCTAAATATTTTTCCATTTCCATAGATCGAT
Organism: Artemisia annua; assembly: GCA_014162995.1. Taxonomy (NCBI): domain Eukaryota; kingdom Viridiplantae; phylum Streptophyta; class Magnoliopsida; order Asterales; family Asteraceae; genus Artemisia; species Artemisia annua. The sequence goes on from LBNU01008785.1 coordinate 6,505, forward strand.
TTCAAGTTTTAAAATACAATATATTTTAAAAATCTTGTTTGACGTGGCTCTTGATACCAATTGTGGAAAACTAGAAGGGGGGGTTGAATAGTTTTACGTCTTTTTAATTTACAAAAACTTTGTTTATGAAAACACCAATTCGAACTTTATATATCACCAAGAGACTTGCACAATTATAAACTACAATATCAACAAGTATATGATATGACAAATATGAAAGTAAGTAAATAAGTAAAGAGATAGAGTTGGAAAAATGGCACCGTGAGACAAAGGATTTATAGTGGTTCGGCTACGAATCTCCTCTTCGTCCTACTCCACTCCCCGAGCACCTAACTCGGGAGTTTTCTTCACTATGTCAACAAGCTCCCTTATGGCGGAGAAAACCTTACACAACTTTTGCTTACACCGGCTTAACGACACAAAGCTAAATGTCGGGTCCTAATAGTAGCTAGAACCAATCTCACAACACAACACAACTTCTCTTCTTCTTCACAACACGACTTCTTCTTCACAACACACCTTCTTCTCTTCACAACACAACTACTTCTCTTCACAACACAACTACTTCACTACTATACACTACTTCACTACTTATTCTTCTTCACTACCCAACTCCTATTCACAACTAGCACTACCTAAACTACTTACAATAATCACAACACAACTATACAAGTACGATACACAATGTACACAATACTTCTTGAGCTTGAGGTTGAAGGAGTATTCTTCTCTTTCACTTTGGATGATGGTGGATGATGAGGGATTGAATCACTTGAAACAATGATTAGTAATATAATGATCAAAGGGTTTTGAAAGATGTTTAGAGAGATTTAGATCTAAAAATTTTCGTGCAAGAGGTGAGGAAAAATACAAGATTTAAGGTGGTATTTATAGGGAAAAATTCTGACAAAATCTGACACAGGAGCGTGGCCGGTCCCCTTAATTGTGGCCGGCCCCCTTAAAATTAAGGGGGCCGCCCCTTATAATTAAGGGGGTCGCCCAGCTGTAACGGCCAGATTTTTTTGTCTTTAGTGGAGAAAGTTTATTTGGTGAAAAACTAACTGATTTTGGTTAAAAATTTGAATTCATATATTTAGTATGATTAAAACATTTTTCTTTATTACCAAAATTGTTTTTCAAAAATATATAATATGTTTATATAATTAAATAAACTTTTTATTAATTAATTAAATACCCCTTGATCATGAGATATATTAAGCACTTGTTTATTCATACCTTAAGTGATTAAGTTGGATATAATGATATAAACTAGCTTAATACTTGTTTACGTAGTAATCTTACGTTTAATGATTTTACATTTTGTGATCGTCAAAACGTAGAGATATCGAAAAATATAAATAACGTTTTTACGCATTATTTATGTCAACACTTTGGTTTGTGCTCCTAAGGTGTTTCCATTGCTTACTCAGTGCTTTTCTCTCTTGCATAAGAAAGAAAACACTTCGACTCGTTGGATATTATTGAGCTTGTATAATCTCGATAATTGTGAAAATTTTTTCGAAAAAAATTCAAGATTTTCGAGATCTTTTCAAAAGTTTCGAAATCTTTCAGTTTTCGAGATCTTTGGAACATTTTCGAAATCTTTTCATAATCTTTCGAGAACTTTGCTTATTTCCATAAACCTGAAGTTTTCGAAATTTTTTTTGAAATTTCTCGATAATTGGACATTTTTCGAGAAACTTTAAATTTTTCGAGAATTTTGACATGTTATCGAGATCTTTGGACTTTGACTGCTTTTCGAGATATTCTTCAACTAAGTTTCGAGAACACACTTGGGAAAGTTTTCAAGGCTTGGCATAACACTTATACCTTCTACAAGATCCATTTACACACAAGTCTTTCATCATGTCTCAACCACCGTACTACAACTTTCATCATCAGCAACCTTATCATCAGACACAATTGTTTCGTCAACAACAACAACAATATCGACAACAAAAACCTCAGCAATCATATCCATATCATCAAATGGTCTCTCAACAACATGTCATGATGCATCAACATCAACAACTGCCTCAACCTCCACCATTTCCAATGCAACAAATCACTCAACCGTCGAAACAAACTCATTGGTTTGACCAAATGTGTGAAGTCATCACCACTCAACAATCAAGACATGAAGCAGGCTCACTTGACACACCACCTATGCTCACACCCGGTACTTATGTTCAGTGGTCAAGTCGATTCCTAAGATTTCTTGAACTCAAGAAACCACATGGCAAATACATGAGACAAGTTATCACTGAAGGTCCATTTGTAACACCAACTAACTTTGTCCCTGGTAATCCTAATCCTAATCCACCCATACCGGAATCACACAGACCTCTTACTGATGCTCAACTTACTGCTGAACAATTACTTCACAAAGAAGCAGATGAATATGCCATGATTTACATTCTTCAAGGCATACCTAATCCGATCTTTCGCAGTGTTGATGCTCAGAAAACTGCTAAGGCTATGTGGGAACATGTTCATCTAATAATGGAAGGAACTCAATTGAATCNAGACCTCTTACTGATGCTCAACTTACTGCTGAACAATTACTTCACAAAGAAGCAGATGAATATGCCATGATTTACATTCTTCAAGGCATACCTAATCCGATCTTTCGCAGTGTTGATGCTCAGAAAACTGCTAGGCTATGTGGGAACATGTTCATCTAATAATGGAAGGAACTCAATTGAATCAGGAGGACATGGAGTCAAAACTTTACATGGAATACACACATTTCATGATTGAGCCAATGGAATCATTTGAGTCATACTATCACCGCTTTACGAACATCATTAATGACCTCGACAGACATAATATCATCTTACCAAAGATTGCTATCAACACGAAGTTCTTAGGATGTCTCGGTCCTGATTGGCAGAAGTATGTGACATTTGTTCGACAAGCAAGAAACCTTCATGAAACACCATATGGTTTGTTGTATGACTATCTGAAACATCATCAACATGAGGTTGACAATGATCGCGCTCTCAGAGGAAATTACACACAGCCCCCACCTACAAACTCTTTGGCGCTTATTGCTCAATCACATGTTCTGACTCCACCATTACAACACAATGTTTATCATCCAGAACAGGCTTATCTACACAACCCATCTGAGTATTCATCTTATGATTCCACAATGCACCCTCCTGCAAATCAATTTGCCTTATATAACAACAATGACACCTTGTCTTCACAACATACTGCTAATGATGACGATGATGATGAGGACTTTAACAGTCTCAACCAAGGAATTGCACTCATTGCTCGTGCTTTTAGCAAATTCTCAAACAAGTCCAACAATCGTCTTCGTACATCTTCAAACACAAGGAATCAAGCTGTCATTCATGATGGTCGCGTTGAAATTCAGAATCATAACAGTAGTAGATTTGGATCGGGTGGTTATATGGGTAACTCCAATTCTGGACAACGGTTTAACAACAATGGAGGATTCAGGAACAATGGTGGTGTCCCTCAGAGAAAGGCAGAGATTGTTGACACAGGGAATACTGAATCGGGGAATACGGTCATCAGATGCTATAACTACAATGGAATAGGTCACTTGGCAACTGCATGTCCATCACCAAGAACTCAAGGCAGTAAGTATCACAAGCAGGCATTACTCCTTGCTCTCAAAGATGAAGCCCGCAGCAATACGAATGCCAATGACAACAGCTTCATGGCTAATGCACATTCCGATGATGACATGGAAGATCTGGAAGCTGCTGTTATGCTGATGGCCAACATGCATGAACTCCACATAAGTGACTCGGGCCCAGTTTATGACACCGATGGTCTTTCTCAGGTAACTGATCTTAACTCATGCCTCATACATGAAATTGCCTCCCCATCTGCATCTGCATCTTACAAGGAACAAGGCGTTCAAAATGATTCATTGTTATCTATACACACGAATACTCAAATGGACACAAAAGTTATATTTGATGATTATCAAATTAACCTAGTTGTCACATTTGATGATTCGGATAATGAAACTGTCAATGATAACAATGCTCACATTGAACATTTTGATCCGTTAGATTCAGAACTTCAGTCCCTACTTATGACTAGTCAATCTCAGAATATTAAATGTCAAGAGCTTAATGCTAGATTGAAAGAGAGAAATGCATTATTAACTAGGGATATTGAGTGCTATAAATTTCAACTGGCAAACGCGAAAAAATTGATTCAACGGGAAAAAGGCTTTGAAGCTGCTTTTCAAAAATCTTCTCTTCACGAAAAAGAGTTAGAATATCAAATTGCTAAAATTATGGAGTCTAAAAATAACTTAGCTTCTGAACTGGAAAAACAAGCGTTTGAACACAAAAAACAAATTGCACAACTTGATGCAGTCATTGTACAAACTAAAACGGAGTTGTCAAATTGTCAAGCTGAGTTCACGGAACATAAATGCAAAACCAGAGAAAAAGTTAAGTCATACGTAGATGAGATTGTTGAATTGGAACATAAGCTTAAAGAATTTCAAAATGTTGTATATAAAACTGGTAATTCAGTGACTACTATTCAAAAGTTTTCAGTAAACCGAACAAACAATGGTCACGGCTTTGCAATTGGAAGTGAATCACCATGTTTTTTACGTGTAGCACTCAATGAGATTCCAAAGTTATATAGTGCAGATTATCTCTTTGACGATACTGTTGTTCGTACTGTTGTATATGATTGTGAAGAGGAATATGAAATTGAAGAAGAGAGTCGATCTAAAATGGAAAACGTTAAATACAATAAGCCTTTTGATTACTCTAAAATGCCTCCACTAACTGATATTTTTACATCGCAAAAAGAGAAATCTGAACAACCATGGTACATTATCAAACCTCAAGAAGTTACTTCTTATGTAGCTCCTGTTAAACCAGTGGTGCAAATAAACGGTCCTTTACCAAACGATAACAAACTTCAACCTCTTCCTACTCGTTGTTGTGTACTTCAGTATTTTGACACGTTCAAGGAAGATATTGAACGATTAGATGAAGCCATAGAACGCAACTCTCAAATTACGGTTTTCACTATTACTACTCCTCATGAGAGAGAAAAACGAGAAGTGTTTCAAAAACAGTTTTTACCTATTGCTCGACATTTGCGTCTATGTGCTAACCGCTGGGAACAGGAACTTCAAAAAGAGGTCTCATCTATGATGAATGTGTTTCAAGAAACAGAACAAGCAATTTTAAACCAAAAACGTCGAAATCAATTTTTACAAAAAGAAGCTGATCGACTCTTGGAACATGTTCTTAGTGCTGATATAATTTCTGTGATTATGAATTCTCTTTATGAATCTGGTACTTCTATGCTTGTTGATGATCACTGTGATGATATTGAGTTGTTGTCTAAACAAATTGAGACATTAAAAGATGAAAATGTGAATCTCCGACAACACAACGATAATGTGCAAAACAAACTTTCTAATGAGATTTTTCAACTCAACAAAAAGCTTGAATGGTGTCAAAATCAATGTCTTGATTTCGAACTAAAAATGCAAAGCCTTAACACTTCCACATCCTTTCAAAAAGAAAATGAGGAATTAAAAAGTCAAATTTCAAAATATAAAAAGGAAATTGCAGAATTGGAAGAAGTTACAGACTATTGGCAAAAGAGTCGAGATAACTATCTCTACTCAAACGGAAAGCTCGAAAGTGAAATTCAAGGTAAAAAGCACATTATCATTGAGTTGAAAGAGAAAATACGTGAACTTGAAAAAGGAAAATCTGTCAACACTAAAGTAGTTGCACCAGGAATGTACTCATTAGACATAACCAATGTAGAACAACACACTCATAAGTCTAATATGGATCCTTCCACTTCTACAGGAATAGTTGCCACTCATAGCGTTAGCAGATCCAAGCGTAAACGTATGAAAAGGAAGAATAGGATTTTGCAACGTAGAAGAGAGACACTAGAAGCCTCTGAAGTAGAAGAATATAATAACAATGCTCACGTTGAACATTTTGATCCTTTGTCTGGTCCAGATTCAGAACTTCAGTCCCTTCTAATGACTAGTCAATCTCAGAATATTAAATGTCAAGAGCTTAATGCTAGATTGAAAGAGAGAAATGCATTATTAACTAGGGATATTGAGTGCTATAAATTTCAACTGGCAAACGCGGAAAAATTGATTCAACGGGAAAAAGGCTTTGAAGCTGCTTTTCAAAAATCTTCTCTTCACGAAAAAGAGTTAGAATATCAAATTGCTAAAATTATGGAGTCTAAAAATAACTTAGCTTCTGAACTGGAAAAACAAGCGTTTGAACACAAAAAACAAATTGCACAACTTGATGCAGTCATTTTACAAACTAAAACGGAGTTGTCAAATTGTCAAGTTGAGTTCACGGAACATAAACGCAAAACCAGAGAAAAATTTAAGTCATACGTAGATGAGATTGTTGAATTGGAACATAAGCTTAAAGAATTTCAAAATGTTGTATATAAAACTGGTAATTCAGTGACTACTATTCAAAAGTTTTCAGTAAACCGAACAAACAATGGTCACGGCTTTGCAATTGGAAGTGAATCACCATGTTTTTTACGTGTAGCACTCAATGAGATTCCAAAGTTATATAGTGCAGATCATCTCTTTGACGATACTGTTGTTCGTACTGTTGTATATGATTGTGAAGAGGAATATGAAATTGAAGAAGAGAGTCGATCAAAAATGAAAAACGTTAAATACAATAAGCCTTTTGATTACTCTAAAATGCCTCCACTAACTGATATTTTTACATCACAAAAAGAGAAATCTGAACAACCATGGTACATTATCAAACCTCAAGAAGTTACTTCTTATGTAGCTCCTGTTAAACCAGTGGTGCAAATAAACGGTCCTTTAGCAAACGATAACAAACTTCAACCTCTTCCTACTCGTTGTCGTGTACTTCAGTATTTTGACATGTTCAAGCAAGATATTGAACGATTAGATGAAGCCATAGAACGCAACTCTCAAATAACGGTTTTCACTATTACTACTCCTCATGAGAGAGAAAAACGAGAAGTGTTTCAAAAACAGTTTTTACCTATTGCTCGACATTTGCGTCTATGTGCTAACCGCTGGGAACAGGAACTTCAAAAAGAGGTCTCATCTATGATGAATGTGTTTCAAGAAACTGAACAAGCGATTCTAAACCAAAAACGTCGAAATCAACTTTTACAAAAAGAAACTGATCGACTCTTGGAACATGTTCTTAGTGCTGATATAATTTCTGTGATTATGAATTCTCTTTATGAATCTGGTACTTCTATGCTTGTTGATGATCACTGTGATGATATTGAGTTGCTGTCTAAACAAATTGAGACATTAAAAGATGAAAATACGAATCTCCAACAACACAACGATGATGTGCAAAACAAACTTTCTAATGAGATTTTTCTACTCAACAAAAAGCTTGAATGGTGTCAAAATCAAAGTCTTGATTTTGAACTAAAAATGCAAAGTCTTAACACTTCCACATCCTTTCAAAAAGAAAATGAGGAATTAAAAAGTCAAATTTCAAAATATAAAAAGGTAATTGCAGAATTCGAAGAAGTTACAGACTATTGGCAAAAGAGTCGAGATAACTATCTCTATTCAAACGGAAAGCTCGAAAGTGAAATTCAAGATAAAAAGCACAAGCTCAAGTAATTACACCAGGAATGTACTCATTAGACATAACCAATGTAGAACAACACACTCATAAGTCTAATATGGATCCTTCCACTTCCACAGGAATAGTTGCCACTCATAGCGTTAGCAGATCCAAGCGTAAACGTATGAAAAGGAAGAATAGGATTTTGCAACGTAGAAGAGAGACACTAGAAGCCTCTGAAGTAGAAGAACACCCTAGGACTTTGAATAATACTAATCGTGCACTAGATTTAGATTCTGATTTGGCAAATTGTAATCCTAATCGTTGTGTAACGAATGATGAACCTTTAAATGCTTTGAATGTTAATTCTTCATGTGTGTTTTGTCGTAAGAATATGTTATCTGGTGATCATTCTAAATGTGTTGCGAATTCTCTTTTAAGAAACGTACATCAGGCAGGAAATCTAGGCCCACTAATGCTTCAAAATCTGTGCTAGGACTTATGCCTTGTGTAGTTTCTAAGAATGATGTAGTCCACCCACTAGTTGCGAACAATAACCCTAGGAACATGCCATCACTTAGCGAATTCACTAAGAAAAAGGCTAAATCTAGTTGGAATTGGCAACGTTGGTTACAAAGAACACATAACTTTAAATGGATTCCTAAAATTGTTAATATGTGTGCTTCTAACTCAATGGAACCCACAACTTCTTCGGGTTCCACCCTTACCATTGTACCATCGTCGTCTCTTTTATGTGATGCAGGTGGTGCAAATTGTTCTCCGGATTGATGATAGCGGATGCTCCCGACACATGACAGGCAATCTCAAACTGTTAAGAAACTTTGTCTCAAAGTTCATTGGTACTGTCAGATTCGGGAATGATCATTTCACTGCAATTATGAGGTATGAGGACTATGTCAGTGGGAATATCGAAATTAGTCGTGTTTATTATGTTGAAGGCCTCGGTCACAATCTATTTTCAGTCGGTCAATTTTGTGATGGTGATCTGGAAGTTGCATTCAGGGAGAAAACATGATTTGTTCGTGATCTACAAGGAAATGATCTGATGCCCGGCACACGTGGAAACAGTCTTTATACAATTTCAATTTCCGACATGACCGCTTCCTCTCCCATTTGTCTACTTTCAAAGGCTGAATCGACAAAATCCTGGTTATGGCATCAACGCATGTCACATCTCAACTTCAGAACTATGACTAATCTTGCTCGCCATAAACTAGTTGACGGTCTTCC
>LBNU01008785.1:27157-71526 GCA_014162995.1 Artemisia annua
CTCCTTGGAACTCTCAGCAGAATGTTTGTATCTGCTGGAAGTTGAAAGTCTTTAGACAGCACAAGACATTCATCATCAGAGAAGAAGACTTTGTTCTTTGTGTCACAAATTTGTGAGACTGAGAACAAATTGAAGTTTTGCAGTTCCTTCACAAAGTACACATTCTGAAAGTCCAACTTGGGTGTTCTGATGGTTCCTTTCCCAGTGATTCTACCTTCACCTCCACCAAAAGTTACAGATCCACCATGTTGAATAGGCACAAAGTCATGTATTATATCTTTATTCCCTGACATGCTTCTTGAACAACCACTATCCACTATGCCTACTGCTTTACTTTTAAGATGATGGTTCTACAACAACAACAAAAATAATATACAAAAATTAGTACACTTTGGAGACTCAAGTCATCACTGACTTGAGTCTGCCTTGTGGATCATAATTGTTAGGACATGGAGATATATAAGATCCACCATTGTTCTTGGGTCTGTTTTGACAATTTGGTCCCATATAGTTCCAAGAATAACCTGCTGAGGACTTAACAGCAGAATCCCATGGTGTCCCCCACCCCATATACATTGGGTGATAATAACTAGGCCAAAAACCATTAGAAAAATAAGAATTATTAGGGCTATAGAATGGTCTAGCAACTTGACTTTTCCTTCTGGGTGGAAAAGGTCTACCAGCAGAAACAGGTCCATCCGCAGGAACTGACTTATCAGCAGAAACTGATTTATCAGCAGGATTGGATCTGCTATTTTGGGAAGTTGCTTGTGGAACATAAGGGGGTATATGAGTAACATTTTTCCACTTTGGTCTAGGTCTTGTCTGTTTAGTATACACACCCATTCTCTGCTCATGAAAATTACAATCCTTAATCAAATGAAATTTACTTCCACACACAAAACATTTCTTCTTTTTAGAAGATTTATTCAAAATAGAAGATTTTCCAAAATAAGCAGAAGTATTCAAACCACAAACATTATCAGAATTGTTTTGCACAAAATTAAAAACATTGTCTTGCATAGAATTAAATGTCAAGTCTTCAAGTGAAGCTGTGTCAGAACTTGGTTCGTCAGCAGCAACTCTAACAGACTTGGGTGTATGCTTGGGTGGGGTCTTGGGAAGGTCAGACTTTTCACTTGAATCACAGCTGGTATAAATGGTAGACCCTTGGTCTGAGGACTTGTCACTGTTAGAAAAAGAGACAAAGTCATTAGAGTTACAAGTAGGGTCTGGCAAGTCATTGGACTTTTTGCCATAGAGATGGTGTGATCCATCAAAGTCTGAGGTCTTAGTGGTAGGCATGTGTTCTCCTCTAATAGGTCCATTGACAGCATGTAAATCTCCTTCTTTTACATAATTTGCTAACCCTGCTGGTGTAGAGTTCCTTATATCATTGATTGCCTCTACACCAACATACTTCTGAAAACCTAATCCTATCTCAGATTTTACAGATTGACTACTATAGAGTAATTCAGCTAACTTACCACCTGAAATTAGCCATTTATTATGCCTATCCACCTCATTATCTAGCTTCTCTTGTAATTCTTGTTTTTCTAAATCTACCCTAGCTTTTTCTTTTTCAGAATATTTTAACTCATTTAAAGCATTTGTTAAATCTCTTTCCAACACTCTTATCTTTTCTTCATAAGCAATCTGATTCTTTTGAAACCATAATTTTTGTTGCTCTAAGGTTTTTAAAGCATCTTTGTGAGCTTGAAGAGCTACAAAGCATTCATTGTACTTAGGTTTCATGTCATCATAAGCTTCCTTAAGATCATTATATTTATCATTACAACCAAAAACACAGTTATGTACCTGAGAGATGCCCATAAAGGCAAACTGATCATGCTCATCCTTTGTGTCACACCAAGCCAGCATGCCACTCTGCTCAGTATCATGACTCTTCTCATCATCACTCTCAGGCTCATGTATCTTCCAGTTCACATGCTCATCCAGAGATATCATTGCTTTAGCTTCTCCAGCTCCAACCTGTTTCTGCTGATAGGCAGAATACCTTACATCATCATCATTCTTCTTACTCTGGCACTCTCTGGAGAAATGACCGAATTGACCACAATTGTAGCACTTGACCTTCTTTCTATCAAATCTAGCTGGATCTCTTGCTTTGAAGCCAAACTTCCTCCCAGCCTTCTTCTCAAATCTCCTGACATTCACTGAGAGCATAGCCATCTGCCATTTCAGGTTCATCTCCTCCAAATCCAATGGGTCAACCTGATCAAAGTCCTCATAGGTAAGATGCTGCTGATCTTCATAATCAGCAACAAAAGACTGAAGCATGTCTTCCATCACATTACTAGACTGGGAGTGAGATGTTTGTCTAGAAGTGACGTAGGAGGTTGATGATGCTGATGAAGATGGGCTTGCAACAGAAGTCAACTTATTGGACGTGGTGCTCACAAAAGCTGAGTAAGTGGGAGTGGATGAACGAGTGTGAGTTCGAACATCAGGCTCAAGACTTTTGAGCTTGTTGTAGAGATCATCAAAGGTGAGGTTATCAAGCCCACCTTTAGCTTTGAGGGCAATACTGACTTGCAACCATGATGGAGGTAAAGATCGTAGAAACTTGGCATTGCAGTCTTCATTGTCTGGTTTTGCCTTCATCTGGTTTAACTGACTCAGAATTCTCTGAAATCTGTCATACCCCTTGTGGATTCCCTCTTCCTCTGAGATCTGGAACTCCTGAAACTGTTGTTTGAGCATGGATCTCTTCATCCTCTTTGATTCCTCATTGCCACCAAACCTTGCTTTAATAGCCATCCAGATGTCCTTTGCATCGTCCATGTAGTGGAAATCACCTATATGTTCATCTGGAATAGCTTGAAGGAGAATAGTTCGAGCCTTGTTCTCTCTTTGAACTGATAAAACTTCTTCAGCAGATGTAGGAGCCACAAAGGTCAGATGACCATCAGCATCTCTGGTGGTCTTCCTTAACTTGTTACCATTAAGAACTACCTGCCACATATTGAAATCAATATTAGTGATCCAATTCTGCATCTTCATGGCCCACAAGTCATAATCCTCCTTCTTGAGATAGGGAAATTTTGCATTGCTGTTGGTGAGGTTGAGTTGATGTAGTGTTGTAGCATTGATTGGTTGAGTGACTTCTGAATCATCAGATGATCCTGGCATGGTGTTGATTGTAAGAGTTGGAAAAAGAAAGTTGTGTAAATATCACAGAGACTCCCCCGAGGCTCTGATACCACTTGTTGAAACTTAGACCTTGATAGATCTTTGAGCCTTTGGATCGTTAGCAATGTCTGTGTAATCACAAACACTCTAAAAGAGAATCTCTACTACTTGTACTGTTTAGCGGAATTGTAAGTACAAGCACAACACAAATACTAACAATGCTTTGATCCTCTATGGATCGTTTATTATCAACTAATGATGTTCTTCTTAAAAAAAACGTACATAATGCATTAGCAAGGATTCCTTTTATACTACAAGAAACCCTAACCCTTCTTACAAGAATCAAATAACAGTAAAACAATAAAAGATATTCTATATATCTTGTCCTAGAATAAACTAAGTCTACATTCTACGGATTAACTATATCCGCAGAATCTTCTAATCCGTAGGAACTCTTGTCAGCAGTAACCCGCAAGCTATCCGCAGGATCCTTTCAGTAGTATTCCTCAGCAGTAGTTTCCATAATTCCCAACAGGAAGTAAGTGGTTGGAGGTGTTGATTGATTACCAATTTCATTGGTTGTGATGGATTTGTTTCTAGGGCTTTTTCTTCTCCAAACGGGTTTTTCGGTCATTCTTGCTAACTTTGAGGCTTTTGGTTTTGGTTTGTTAGGAGAAGTCATTATGTGATGAGTGGAGAGTTTGAGGAATGAGGTATTTATATTGTGAGATTTGGATGGTTAATGTTTGTTTGAGGGATTAGGACAAAATATGTTTGTGAATTTTGGGTAGTGTAGGGTAAAATGGGGTAAAAACCAAAAAAAGAATCTGTAAACCCGGCCATCAGATGGCCGGTCCCCTTAATTGGAGGCCGGTCCCCTTACTAATTAAGGGGGCCGCCTTATGAATTAAGGGGGCCGCCCATCTGGTGAATTCCAGTTTACCAGAATAGGGTTTTCTTGGCAGAAAATTTCAGAAAGGATTGTGTTTTTAGGTTGGTTTCAAGCAAGCTTAACTCTTTGTGGCAATTTAGTTATGTAATATACTAATAACTAAGCATGCATACAAAAACACTTAATAGGAACAACAAATAAACAAGTTATTCTTCCTAATAGAGCTATCTAAAGCAAGGGCAAAGGCAACTAGTGAGTGAGCAACTAGTGATGGAACAAATGTGACAATATCATTTTTGATTTTGTCCTAGTGTGTGCCTACATGCAACAAATGTGGAGACGTGATTGCTTTGACTCCTAATGCAAAGGTAAAGAAATCCTAAGAAGCAATCCAAGTTCTCCTTGATTCGATTTTTGCTCAATTCATGAATGCCAATTGTATATACATGTGAGATCTTATGCATGATTTTTGAAAATGTTTTTAGAATTATTCAACAATGCAAGAAAAATGGTTTTCATGTGTTTCCTAGAAGTGAGAATTGTTTGAAGTAAAATGGATTGGGTTTTATAGAAGTGTTTATGCAATAGAAAGTTATTTCCCAATCTTTAATCTTGTGCGAAATAGAATCCTAGACTCAGATGTGAAGAAAGGAAAAGGAAAATAAATTTTATGCAATAAATAAGTAATGCAATAATATTTAGTCAATTTGTTCCATCATTCCTAATCCTCAACGCAATTGGTTGAATAGTTCACGCTTAAGGGGTTTAGTGAATATATCCGCTATGTTATCTTCCGATGCTACTTTTTCTAAACTTATATTTCCTTTTTGTACAATATCGCGAAGGAAGTGGTGACGTATTTCTATATGCTTAGTCCTAGAGTGTTGAACGGGATTCTTACTTAAATCTATAGCACCTTTGTTATCACACATAATAGGGATATTTTCTAACCTAACGCCATAGTCTATGAGAGCTTGTTTCATCCATAGTGCTTGTTGACATGCCTTTCCAGCGCTTACGTATTCGGCTTCGGTGGTAGAAATAGCAAGAGCGGTTTGCTTCTTCGAAAACCAAGATGTTAAACAACATCCCATAAACGTGCAAATACCGCTAGTGCTCTTTCTATCTACGTAGTCTCCCGCATGATCCGAATCCGCATAGACAATGGTTTCTATGCCGGATCCCTTAGGATACCATAATCCTAAGTGTATAGTGCCTTTAATGTATCGGAAGATACGCTTAACCGCTTCTAGGTGAGAGGTTTTGGGATCCTCTTGAAAGCGAGCACAAAGGCAAACACTAAACATGATATCGGGTCTACTTGCCGTTAAGTATAGTAAACTACCTATCATTCCTCTATACTTAGTGTTATCTACGGACTCACCTTCTTCATCCTTTGTGAGTTTTACTTCCGTAGACATTGGTGTTTTCATGGGTTTTGAGTCTTCTAGTCCAAACTTCTTAAGCATTTCCTTAATGTACTTAGATTGGTTAAAGAATATTCCATCTTCTAATTGTTTTATTTGTAATCCTAGGAAGAAGTTTAGTTCACCCATCATACTCATCTCAAACTCATCATGCATGATTTTGGCAAATTCATCACACATTTCTTGACAAGTCGATCCAAATATAATGTCGTCGACATATATTTGAACAATGATGAGATTTGGGTCTTTCCTTTTAGTGAAAAGAGTGTTATCTACCATTCCCATGGAATAATCATGTTTAATAAGAAATGCTTTTAATCTATCATACTAAGCCTTAGGAGCTTGTTTGAGTCCATATAAAGCTTTCTTTAGTTTATAAACATAATCAGGTTTTGCGAAGTCAATGAATCCTGGAGGTTGTGCCATATAAACCTCCTCATTGATAAAACCGTTTAGGAATGCCCTTTTCACGTCCATTTGGAATAACTTAAAGTCTAGGGCGCATGCATAGGCAAGTAGTATTCTGATAGATTCTATTCTAGCTATGGGGGCGTAAGTTTCGTCATAATCAATTCCTCTTGGGAAACTAACCTAGCTTTGTTCCTAGTTACTATTCCATTCTCATATAACTTATTCCTATATACCCACTTAGTTCCTATGATGGTCATGTTCATTGGATTTGGGACTAATTCCCAAACATCATTCGTCTTAAATTGATTTAATTCTTCTTACATAGCCATAACCCAACTTTCATCTTTTAATGCTTCATTAATGTTCTTAGGTTCTATTGCTGAGAGGAAACAAAAGAAATTATTTTTATCTTGGGCTTGTGACCTAAGGGTTCTTTGATTAAGATTTCCTATTATGTTATCTAATGGGTGTGATTTAGATTCCTTAATATTTACTACTTCGTTATCTTCTAGGTCTATAATTTCATTGTCATTTCCTAAGGGTTTTGTTTTACTAACCTCAATAGATTCATCTTCAACTAAGTCATCATCTTCTAAAGGTAATGTTTTAGGAGGTGGTGGTGTTTCATCAAATGTTACATTTAATGATTCTTCTACTTTCATAGTATGTGTAGAAACTAGAAGGGGGGGTTGAATAGTTTCACCGTTTTTAATTTAGTTTTAGAAAATTTACTTTATAGGTCGAGTTTATGAAAATGTTCAATTCGATATTTATGTGAACTCAAAACAACAACAAGTATAATCAACAATAAGTAAGTAAACGAAAGTAAAGCAAGGAAAGATCAAACTGTGACACGCGGATTTATAGTGGTTCGGCCACGAAGCTCACTCCTTCGTCCCTACTCCACTCCTCGAGTCTCACACTCAAGAGTTTCACAAACACTATATCAACATGCTCCCTTATAGCGGAACAAACCTTACACAAGCTTACACCAAAGTTTAACGACACTAAGCGGAATGTCGAGTCCTAATCCTAGCTAGAACCAATCTATCAAAGCCCACGTGGCTTCACACCTCATACTAACATGATGGCACGATCTAACACAATACACAATATAATACTTGCACTCAAGTCCTATTACATACAACAATAAATCATTGAAAGTAATGATGAATCCGCAACAATGAGTGTAACTCTTCTTTAACACTTCGTCTCTTGACTACAACGAATGTTCTTCTCTTGCACTATAGAAGGATGATGAGTGTGATCACTTGTAAACAACTAAGAACCCGATAATGTGATCAAAGACTATGTTTTGGAAATGATTTTGCAATACAGAAAGTTTTAGTGCACAAGAGGTAAAGTTTTCAGCAAAATCACAGTTCTGTATTTATAGACGACAGGAGAGAGATCACGGTCCCCTAAACCACAGACGGTCCCGTATCGATAAGGGACCCCACCCTATTTAAGGGACCGTCCCGACATACGCTCCCATTTTTGTCCTGGCGTGGTGAAAACTTATCTGGTGAAAAATTTCTGTCGGTTTTGAGCGGGAAATATGGTTGTTATGAATTTGAAATTTGAAAACATTTTCTTAATAAAACATTTCTTTAAATCATACAAAATTACTTTTGTAAAAATGTTTTGTGACATGAAAATGTAAAGTTTAGGTGAAAAATAAGTCCTTTGATCACATACACACGTTGGTAGATGTTTGTACATACCTTAAGTGATGTTGGAAACGAAAACGAGTTTTCTCGATCAAAAACTTATTAAACGTAGTTTTACGTAATGTGTGTTTGTATTTTTTTTTGGGTAAAAGGGTTTATTCACCCCGGTAAAATTCATTACTCCAAAAAACGTTGAGGTACAATAGGGTGAGGGTGATATCCCTCACCTCAGTCCCTTAGGACACTTACAGACTCGAATATAAGAATGACACACCATTCTTATAACTTACATAATAAAAACTTACCACCTAACATGCACAACATGTGCAACTGACCAAACAAACATGCTAAACAAAGCAACCTAACAAGCAAGAAACACAAAAATAAATGACATAAAAATAACTATTTTTTCCTGCGTCCTTGCACCATGAAATCTCTCGAAGAACCATTCTTGAACTTGGAATAACTTTCAATATCATCATAGTTCTCATAGACTTCATCAACCTCATCAACGAACGTAACCCTCTTCACAGGACTCTTTACTACTTCACTTGTAACAGGAATAAACGAGCTAGAAGTAGCAAGATCAGAATAGGCCACGCTTGTAGAAGCAACATCATTGTGAGAACCATGCTCCCACAAACTTTCAATAGTGCTATGCAATGGTACCGTATTAACATAACCTTCCCCTACGGTTTCCACACCTCCAAAAGAAGCATGAGCATCCACAGGTTCAAGCTGCTCAAGTTGAGTTAGTACCATATCCACAGCATTAGTAGACCCAAAATCACTCTTCAACGCATCCTTAGATGTACCAATCGAAGTAGAATCATCATTTGTAGGCTTAATAACAGCCCCCAAATCAGGTTGTGTACCTCTATTCTTCTTCTTGGTAGCCGGTTTAGAAACAGGTTGATACAAAAGTTTTGGCTTAGTTGAAACCCCCCAAGCCCCTTTCTTACCCTTATCACTAGTTTGACCAGCCTTGTTAGAGTGAACCTTACGCTTGACTTCAATATCTTGTTGAGTCGAATCCTTAGTAACCAGCTTACGTCTAAGAGGACACACATCATCATCATGATTGAAACAAACACACTTAGAACACCAAGATGGCCACCATTCATACTCGACATCAAGAACTTCCATGTAATGACCCTTACCCTTAGGCAAAGGAATTTCAACCTCAATTGATTCCAAAACATCCAAATCAGCCGATAATTCAATAAGTACCCTTGCATATGAATAACTTCCCCAAGGATTCTTACACATATCATTAGTACCCGCATCAAACCGTATTATCCGCCCCAACTGTTTTGCAATCAAACTAATACCAGCTTTAGAGTATACAACGGAAGGTATATTATGGATACGTACCCAAACCGGTACCTTAGTAATCTTCTCCTTTTCCAGCCTCATATTAGGCACCCAAACATGTAAGAATAAAGGCGTAGATCTAATAAACCAAGGACCACCATTAAGAGCTTTATTCATACCTTCAAGTGATGAGAACTTGAAAATGAAGAAACCATTCCGCAATATAACATGTTCAAAGCCGAACCTTGCCCAAGCATGCTTGACATAATCTTCCACAATAGGAAACGCAATTCTTTGACCAATGAAATAACCGTATAATTAATTAGTAAGTTTAGTGCACATATCATCAACAACGGCCATTGGAATAACCACTTTTGAACCCGAACCATTAGCATCATCAATACCAACAGATTGTGAATCACGAGGTACATTAGGCTCAAAAGAACCAGCAGGTCCTACATGTTGTGGACCACCATCAGTAGCCGTGGCCATGGATAAGCCATCATCCCTAGCCCCATCTACACCAGCAGTAACATCACATTCATCACGAATAGGAACATCCATAGTAGTGCTAGCCAACCTTACCCCTTGTTGTAAAGCAACGTTCGAATCAGAAACAACGGAACCATGATCATAAGGAAGAGCATAACTCCCCGTTTTTCCACCCAAACTTGCACTTTTCAAGATAGACTTCAATGGCATACTTGCATTAGTAAGAACCTTGCCATCGATATTACTAATCCTAGCAGCCAACCCCGTAGCCTTAATAGGCTTCTTTCCATTCAACAACCCTGATTCCATCACTCTCGAAACCCACGTACAATTAACTTACAGCAGCAGCCCCAAGCGCACTTGTATAAGAACAAAACCCTAACTCAGGTTACGAACAAATCAGCAAGTACCAAACCCCAATAAAGGAGTTTATTAATCAATAAGACCAAAATCACCCAATACCAACGAATATAAACCAAACCCTAACGAGTTTAGTATGGAATTATGCACCAGCAGAATCTTGCGCACAAGTGAAAACGAATCCCTAAATTGAGATCGTGGAGTGAAACCCTTTAACCAAATCGTGATTAAAAATATGTAGCAAGAACACAAATCGACCCTATATAAATAAATCAGTAAACCGACTTAAAAATAATAGGGGATAAACGATTTCAATCAAACCAAAATAAATAAAATCGATTTTGAAGACCTTAAATAAATAAGGAATCACAAACCGACTTAAGTAAGGATTGGATTGGATTAAAGATTGAAGATCAAAAGTCGGCCAACAAAAACCCTAAAAAAACGATTTTACAAAATCACTCCAAAAACCTAATTAAAACCACGAATCTGATCAAGAAAGTGATTATTACGAATAATAATCAATAACCTTAACAGATTAATAGAAGAAAATCAAGGATTTGGATGGATTTTATGAAAAAACGATTAGAATGGAGGGTGGGTTTTTTGTCGCCACTTTTTGAGAGAACTTTTAGGGTTTCTTCCAATTTGTATTTGTATTTTGTGATTATCAAAACTAGAAGAGACCGAATAATGCAAATGACGTTTTTGACATTATTTGTATTAACAATCTCCCTCTTTTTGATGATTACAAAATATAAACTCATTTTAAATAAAACTAGATGTTAATGAGTTTTCAAAACGAGTTTCGTTTTCATCTCCCCCTTTTTGTAGAATCAAAAAGGCTTCATCGAGAATGCGACGGCATCATGATGACTCCCCCTAGCTTGATGCTCCCCCTTAATGAGGGCATCGGGGATCAATCGATGGAATTTGCCTGCAAAAAGATTAGTAGAAACATACAAGCAAACATAGAAATCCTGCAAAACAAACTAAGAATCGGATGGAGTAGAAAACTTTGGACGGTCCCTCAAAGTGATGGACGGTCCGTTATCACAAGGGGACCGCCACCAGCGTATGGGACTGCCGGCAGAAAGATAACCTGGAACAAAGGATATGCATGCAGGAACTAGTTCATTCATTAAGAAATAAAAATGTAATTCATATGACTTTTACAACCATGAGTCTACAATCATAAACCTAGTCTAATCTTCTAGGATAGCTCATGAGAGTCCGGTTTTATTAATGAGCATGCATGCTTCTTTAGTACTTGCGAGGATGTGGTGGAGATGGGTTCTTGGGTAAGTGTTGTGGAAACCCGGAAGACAATAGGATGGATATGATGTAGTCAAGATCATTCTTCATCTTTTAAAAGTGGTTGTGATTGTAAATGCAACAAACACAATATCCCCCATGGGCATCCACTTGGGCAAGAGTGGGATGAGACATAGTTGGAGGATGAAATTTTTGGGATAAAATGATGTTGAGAAGGCTCAACTCAATAAGGTTGGAGAATTCTTGAGCCTTGATTGAGTGTATGGAGTTGACATTTGGCAATGGAGTTGGCAATGGTGGTGGTAATGAATGATCTTGAGAGATCGGGTTTGTATGGTCATTGTGAGTGGATGGAGGACCATTTTGTGGTTGAGAGGCAAAGAATGAGAATGATGAAGATGATGCCTCATGTGGTGATGTGGGATTAGAAGTAGCATGGTGATTGTTTGAGTTGGTTGAATGGTTCATGAAATTGCCAAGGCTTTGTTTCTTCCTCCATATTGGTTTGACCGAGATTCTTGGTTTTCTAGGTGGTGATGGTTTGTGGGATGACATTGAGAAGGAGGAAGGTTATGCCATGACAATGGAAGGAGGAAGGAAGGGTTTAAGTAGATGAAGTGATTTGCAAGAATAGCAAAGCATGCATGCTTGATTAAATTAGTTCAAATTATGTTTAAGCAAATTAGGAATAAGTGAAAGACCTAAGAGTAGGTTGGTCAAGCATGCAGGAACATAAAGTCATGACACACAAACAAAGGGACGGTCCTGTAAATAGGTGGACGGTCCTTTATCAATTGAGGGACCACCGGTCGATAAGGGACCGCCACCAGAAGGTTTGCCAGATTTCAGAAAATGTTTCTAGTGTGTGCCTACATGAAACATATGTGGAGATGCGATTATCTCGACTCTAAATGCAATAAAATCCTAAGAGATAATCCAAAGTCTCCTAATTTCAATCTTGCTCATCTTTCTAAGTCGGATAACATATTTGTTACATGATCCGATAAAGGATTTGAGCGCATCGTGCATGCATGGCAAAAGCGTTTTTGAATTGTATTAACAATGCAAGAAAAATTGATTTTTCCTATTCGTGAGAAGATTTTCATCATAGAAATTGGGGTTTTTATGCACAAAATCAAGTTTTCTTATTATCACGCCATAATGGTTAAAAAATATCATAACTTCCCCAATTTATTTAATTTTTGTGCGCAAAAGAATCCTAGACTCAGATTAGAGGAGATAAATATATATTAGCTTATCTAAGATGATATATGTTCCATCATTCCTAATCCTAATCTTAAATAAAAGAATGGCTCACGTTTAAGGGGTTTAGGGAGAATATCGGCTATGTTTTCCTCCGTTGGAACCTTTTCAATAGGTATGTTACCCTTTTGTACGTTATCCCTAAGAAAATGGTGACGAATTTCAATGTGTTTGGTACGAGAGTGTTGCACGGGGTTTTTACTTAAATCTATTGCCCCTTTATTATCACACATGATTGGAATATCATCAAGTGTAATGCCATAGTCTACGAGAGCTTGTTTCATCCATAGTGCTTGTTGACATGCCTTTCCGGCGCTTACATATTCGGCTTCGGTTGTGGAGATAGCTAGTGCCGTTTGTTTCTTGGAGAACCAAGAAGTTAAACAACAACCCATAAAGGTACAAATGCCACTAGTACTTTTTCGATCCACATAATCTCCCGCATGATCAGAGTCGGCGTAAACTATAGTTTCTATGCCGGTCCCCTTAGGATACCATAACCCTAAGTGCATAGTGCCTTTAATGTATCAGAAGATACGCTTAACCGCTTCTAAATGAGAAGTTTTGGGATCTTCTTGGAAGCGAGCACATAGGCAGACACTAAACATGATATCGGGCCTACTTGCCGTTAGGTATAATAAACTTCCTATCATATACTTAGTACTATCTACGGATTCACCCTCTTCATCCTTGGTGAGCTTAGTGTCCGTAGCCATTGGGGTTTTCATAGGCTTAGCATCTTCTAATCCAAATTTCTTAAGCATTTCCTTAATATACTTAGATTGATTAAAAAATATTCCATCATCTAATTGTTTTATTTGAAGTCCAAGGAAGAAGTTAAGCTCGCCCATCATACTCATTTCAAACTCGTCATGCATGATTTTTGAGAATTCATCACACATGTCTTGACAAGTTGAACCGAATATAATGTCATCGACATATATTTGGACGATTATGATGTTTGAATCTTTCTTCTTAGTGAAAAGAGTGTTATCTACCATTCCCATTGAGTATTCATGTTTTAGAAGAAAAGCTTTTAACCTATCATACCAAGCCTTAGGGGCTTGTTTTAAACCATACAAAGCTTTCTTAAGTCTATAAACATGCTCGGGGTACTCGAAGTCAATGAATCCTGGAGGTTGTGCTACATATACCTCCTCATTGATGAGAACGTTTAGGAATGCAATTTTCACATCCATTTGGAACAATTTAAAATTTAATGCACAAGCGTATGCAAGTAATATCCTAATGGACTCAAGTCTAGCTACAGGTGCATAGGTTTCGTCATAATCAATTCCCTCTTGTTGATTATAGCCTTGTGCGACTAACCTCGCTTTGTTCCTAGATACAATACCATGTTCATCTAGTTTATTTCTAAATACCCACTTAGTTCCTATTACGGTAACATTTTTAGGTCTTGGTACTAACATCCAAACATCATTTGACTTAAATTGGTTTAATTCTTCTTGCATTGCGATGATCCAACTTTCATCCTTCAATGCTTCATTTAAATTTTTGGGTTCTATAATTGAGACAAAACAAAATAGATTATTTTTATTTTGAGCTTGTGATCTAAGGGTTATTTGATTAAGGATTCCTATAACATTTTCCAATGGATGACTTTTAGATTCCTTAATGTTGGTGGTTTCTCCTCTTTCAATAGTTTCACTTTCCTTAGATATGTCTAGGTTTTTCATATTTTCAACTACGGCGTTTTCTTCATCTAAATCATCATCTACCAAAGGTGATGTTTTAGGAGGAGAGGGACTCTCATCGAAAGTCACGTTGAGTGATTCTTCGACGACCATAGTTTCCTTATTGAGTACAATATAGGCTTTACTAGTTTGAGAGTAACCTAGAAATACACCTTCGTAGGACTTTGGGTCGAACTTGGTGAGGTAATCCTTGGTGTTTAAGATATAGCACTTGCTACCAAAAACTCTAAAGTAATCTAATGAAGGTTTCCTTCCCTTCAAGATTTCATATGGATTTTTTCCTATGATAGGTCTTATGAGAATTCTATTAAGGATATAGGTGGAAGTGTCTACGGCGTTGCACCAAAATTTTTGAGGAATGGATTGTTCATTTAACATTGTTCTACTCATTTCTTGTAGGGTTCTATTTTTCTTTTCAACTACCCCATTAGATTGTGGAGTTCGTGGAGCCGAGAAATTGTGAGTAATACCATTAGCATCACAATAAGCACCAAATTGAACTTCATTGTCAAATTCTCTTCCATGGTCCGTCCTAATTGAAACTATGTTGCATCCTAGTTGATTTTGAATTTTCTTGCTAAAGATTTTAAATTGATCAAAGGTTTCGGTCTTGTTTTTGAGAAATCTAGTCCAAGTATATCTAGAGTAATCGTCTACGATAACTAATGTGTATAGGTTTCCTCCATAACTCCGTATGGCAGAAGGACCGAAAAGATCCATGTGAAGAAGCTCTAAACATCTAGAAGTTGAGATCATGTTCTTAGACTTATGACTTGAGTGAGCTTGTTTTCCAACTTTGCAAGCGTTACAAAAGTGTTGGTCGAACTTAAGTTTAGGAAGATTTCTAACTTAATCCTTAGATGCTAAAGATTGTAACAAAACGCATATTTGCGTGTCCTAGTCTTCTATGCCATAGTGTAGAATTATCATTAACCGTAGCTAAGCATATATTATCACTAGATTTATTGCTAATCTTCATAACATATAAGTTACCCTTTCTAATCCCTTTGGCAATTACTTTTCCATCCTTTATGATTTCACTAAAGTCTTTTGAAAAGATTACCTTGCAATCATTATCACAAATTTGACTAATACTAAGTAAGTTAAATCCTAGATTATCTACATGTTCTACATTACTTATAGTAAGAGAGTTATGAGTGATTGTACCTTTGCCGATGATGTTACCCTTGAGTTTACTACCGAATGTAACGTTACCTCCACTACTTGCATTATATGATGAGAATAGCTTGCGGTTGCCCGTCATGTGATTACTACACCCACTATCTTTAACCCATTCATCGGGCTCCAAGTCAATTCCTAAGCATATCTCTTTTGAAGATCCGGCCATGAGACAAGTTTCATTCTTACCATCTTCATCGCTATCACTCCAAGCACCACTTACATATGCCCTTTGGTTCTTGTCCTTTGTTTGGTGTGGACAATCTCCAACTAAGTGTCTTGTGTCGCCACACCCCATCTTTTCTCGCCCTTGCTATATCTATCTTCACGAGCTTTTAGAGGTGCTTTCTTTTCATCTCGTGGTTGTCGTACGAATCTTCCTCTTCGCTTGAAGAATTTCTTGAAGTCTCTAACGGCTAGAGCATATTCTTCATCTTCACTTTCCGAGCTTGAGTCTTCATCATCACTTAACTCCTTTTTAGCTTTCAAGGCAATAGATCTCCTTTCCACTTTGCTTTTAACAATCTCGGAGTCATTTTTGATGAGTAACTCATAGACCTTCAAGTTTCCAATGAGCTCATCTAATGATAGAGATGCCAAGTCTTTGGATTCTTCAATCGCCGTGACCTTTGCTCTACACTTTGGATGTAAAGCCCTGAGAAATTTCCTAACACAACTTTTGACAGAAATACCTTCATCGAGTGCTTTTAAACTCGTGATAATGGTGTTAAATCTTACAAATGCACTATCTATAGATTCGTCTTCAGGAATGACGAATTGTTCATATTGTTGGACCAAAAGATCGATCTTGTTATCTTTGACTTGATTATTACCTTGATGAGTGACCAACAAAGTTTTCCAAATATCTTGAGCCGTATTACACATGAAAATTCTTTGAAATTCCTTTTTAGGTAAAGCATTGTAAATGACCATTTTTGCTTCATCATTTTTAGCTAATTTCTTCTTAAAATTATCACTTTGGTTGTCATAAGAAACAACTTCATTTTGTTTAGTTTTCGGGTTATATTCAATAGGTTTAAAGTCACCCATAGTAATAACATGCCAAAGATCGAGATATTTTGATTTCACATACGTTTCGAATCGAGTTTTCCAATAAATAAAACTATCGGTTTCAAAGAGTGGTGGTCTTTGCATAGATTGCCCTTCTTGATATTTTTCAAATTCCATTGATCGTTTCCAGTTTTAAAATGCAGTATATTTTAAAAAGTCTTGAGTAAAAAGTCTTGAGTAACCTGGCTCTGATACCAATTGTAGAAACTAGAAGGGGGGGTTGAATAGTTTCACCGTTTTTAATTTAGTTTTAGAAAGTTTACTTTATAGGTCGAGTTTATGAAAATGTTCGATTCGATATTTATGTGAACTCAAAACAATAACAAGTATAATCAACAATAAGTAAGTAAACGAAAGTAAAGCAAGGAAAGATCAAACCGTGACACGCGGATTTATAGTGGTTCGGCCACGAAGCTCACTCCTTCGTCCCTACTCTACTCCTCGAGTCTCACACTCGAGAGTTTCACAAACACTATATCAACACGCTCCCTTATGGCGGAACAAACCTTACACAATCTTACACCAAGTTTAACGACACTAAGCGGAATGTCGAGTCCTAATCCTAGCTAGAACCAATCTATCAAAGCCCACGTGGCTTCACACTTTGTACCAACACGATGGCACGATCTAACACAATACACAATATAAGACTTGCACTAAAGTCCTATTACATACAACAATAAATCAATGAAAGTAATGATGAATCCGCAACAATGAGTGTGACTCTTTTTTAACACTTTGTCTCTTGACTACAACGAATGTTCTTCTCTTGCACTATAGAAGGATGATAAGTGTGATCACTTGTAAACAACTAAGAACCTGATAATGTGATCAAAGACTATGTTTTGGAAAGGATTTTGCAATACAGAAA
Organism: Artemisia annua; assembly: GCA_014162995.1. NCBI lineage: Eukaryota > Viridiplantae > Streptophyta > Magnoliopsida > Asterales > Asteraceae > Artemisia > Artemisia annua. The sequence continues at coordinate 44,251 of LBNU01008785.1, forward strand.
GTTTTANACGATCTAACACAATACACAATATAAGACTTGCACTAAAGTCCTATTACATACAACAATAAATCAATGAAAGTAATGATGAATCCGCAACAATGAGTGTGACTCTTTTTTAACACTTTGTCTCTTGACTACAACGAATGTTCTTCTCTTGCACTATAGAAGGATGATAAGTGTGATCACTTGTAAACAACTAAGAACCTGATAATGTGATCAAAGACTATGTTTTGGAAAGGATTTTGCAATACAGAAAGTTTTAGTGCACAAGAGGTAAAGTTTTCAGCAAAATCACAGTTCTGTATTTATAGATGATAGGAGAGAGATCACGGTCCCCTAAACCACAGATGGTCCCGTATCGATAAGGGACCGCCACCCTATTTAAGGGACCGTCCCGACATACGCTCCCATTTTTATCCTGACGTGGTGAAAACTTATCTGGTGAAAAATTTCTGTCGGTTTTGAGCAGGAAATATGGCTGTTATGAATTTGAAATTTGAAAACATTTTCTTAATAAAACATTTCTTTAAATCATACAAAATTACTTTTGTAAAAATGTTTTGTGACATGAAAATGTAAAGTTTAGGTGAAAAATAAGTCCTTTGATCATATACACACGTTGGTAGATGTTTGTACATACCTTAAGTGATGTTGGAAACGAAAACGAGTTTTCTCGATCAAAAACTTATTAAACGTAGTTTTACGTAATGTGTGTTTGTATTTTGTGATTATCAAAACTAGAAGAGACCGAATAATGCAAATGACGTTTTTGACATTATTTGTATTAACAGTATGTTTGTTAAGTATTATATAAGCTTTACTATTTTGTGAGTAACCTAAAAATATTCCTTCGTATGATTTTGGGTTGAACTTAGTAAGGTAATCCCTAGTGTTTAAAATATAGCATTTACTTCCAAATACTTTAAAGTAGCTTAAGTTAGGTGTTCTACCTCTTAATAACTCATAGGGAGTTTTTCCTAATATTCTCCTAATTGATACTCTGTTAAGTATATATGTTGATGTATCTACGGCGTGGCACCAAAATTTTTGTGGGATGGATTGTTCATTTAACATTGTTCTACTCATTTCTTGTAGTGACCTATTCTTTCTTTCTACTACGCCATTTGATTGGGGAGTACGAGGAGCGGAGAAATTGTGAGATATTCCATTTAAATCACAATATTTTCCGAATTGTACTTCGATCAAATTCTCTACCATGGTCCGTCCTAATAGATACTATGGAACATCCTAATTTATTTTGAATCATTTTACTAAATATTTCAAATTTTTCAAAGGCCTCGGTTTTATCACTTAGGAACCTAGTCCACGTGTATCGTGAATAGTCGTCTACTATAACCAAGGTATAACAGTTTCCTCCATAGCTTCGCACAGCCGATGGACCAAATAGGTCCATATGTAATAATTCTAGGCACCTAGTAGTGGATACTAAATTCTTAGCTTTGTAGCTTGCATGAGTTTGTTTTCCAATTTTACAAGCATCACAAAAATGTTTGTCATATCTTAGATTAGGCAAATTTCTAACTAATTCCTTAGAGGCTAAAGATTGTATTTGTTGCATGTTCGCGTGTCCTAATCTCCTATGCCACAAAGTGGAGTTCTCATCCAAGGTTGCTAAGCATATCCTATCTTCTGGTTTGTTTCCTAGTTTCATGACATATACGCCTCCTTTCCTAATACCTCTACCTATTATTTTTCCATCCTTAACTATTTCGCTATCTTTTTTGGTAAAGGTAACCCTACATCTATTATCGCATATTTGGCCTATACTAAGTAACTTATATGTTAAATTATCTACATGCTCAACATTTTCAATAGTAAGTGAGTCTTGAGAAATCGTACCTTTGCCAATGATTTTTCCACGCAAGTCGCTACCAAAAACGACATTACCTCCATTATATGCTTTTATGAGGAGAATAACTTGCAATTTCCCGTCATATGCCTCGAGCATCCGCTATCCTTGATCCATTCGTCGGGCTCCAAGTCTATTCCTAGGCATATTTCATCGGTCGCTTTAGCTACAAGATATTTTTTGTCTCTTGGATTTTCCACTTCTTCTTTGTCACTCTCACTCCATGTTCCACTAACGAAGGCGCCTTGATTTTCATAACCCGGTGGCTTTGGACATTCGCCAATGAGATGATTTGGACTTCCACATCTAAAGCACTTTCTTTTCCCGTAGTTATCACCTCTATTTCTTTGAAATCTTCTTTCGTCTCGTGATTGTCTTGTAAATCTTCCTCGTCTCTTGAAAAATTTCTTAAATTCTCTTACGGCCATTGCATATTCTTCGTCTTCACTTTCGTCACTTGAATCATTGTCGTCACTAAGTTCCTTTTTGACTTTTAGCGCAAGAGATTTGACTTGCTCTTTCTTTCCTTTGATCGTTTCCGAATCTCTTTTTTATAATTTCTTCATGGACCTTCAAATTGCCGATAAGCTCGTCGAGTGATAACATCATCAAGTTATTTGATTCTTCAATTGCCGTGACTTTAGCTCACCATTTTGGATGCAATGCCCTAAGAAATTTCCTGACACAATTCTTGCTAGAAAAAGTCTCATCAAATGCTTTTAAACTTGTGATAATAGTGTTAAATTTAGCAAAAGCACTATCTATTGATTCTTCTTTCGGAATCGTAAATTGTTCATATTGTTGTACAAGAAGATCTATTTTATTGTCTTTGACTTGACTATTACCTTGGTGAGTAATTAGTAGTGAATCCCAAATTTCTTTGGCAGTTTCACTCACAAAAATTCTTTCATATTCTTTGCGCGGTAACGCATTATAAATTACCATTTTAGCTTCATTATTTTTTGCTAGTTTCTTTTTCAAATCATCATTTTGTTTTTCAAAAGGTACAATTTCATCTATTTTAGTTTCTGGATTTTATTGAGTAGGAAGAAAATCACCAAAGGTAATAACATGGCAAAGATCAAGATCTTTAGAGTTCACATAAGTTTCGAATCTATTTTTCCAATATAAAAATCCATCACTTTCAAATATTGGTGGTCTTTGCATAGATTGTCATTCTAAATATTTTTCAGATTCCATAGATCGTTGCAAGTTTTAAAATACAATATATTTTAAAAATCTCGCTTGACCTGGCTCCTGATACCAATTGTGGAAAATATAAGGGGGGGGGGTTTGAATAGTCTTACGTCTTTTATATTTATTATGAAAAACTTTGTTTGTATGTTTTGTTAACTTCCAAAAATTTTAATTCGATATTATGTGAACTCAATTCTTGCACAATATGAACAACTATATATATGTATACTATGGCAATTATAATGTAAGTAAAGAAATAAGTAAGAGATGGAAAGATCGAACCGCGAGACAAGAGATTTATAGTGGTTCGGCTACAAGGACACCTTCCTTGCCCTACTCCACTCCCCGAGCACCTAACTCGAGAGTTTTCTTCACTATGTCAACAAGCTCCCTTATGGCGGAGAAAACCTTACACACCAGTATTCACACCACAACTTCGTCAGACCTTATTCACACCTTCTACACGACTTCTTCACACCTAGTCACTACTTAATTACAACACTACTTCTTCACACCTATCTATCTTCACAACTATCTACTTCACAACTATCTTCTTCACAACTATCTACTTCCCAACTATCTACTTCACAACTATCTACTTCCCAACTATCTACTTCACAATCTCTCTATCTACTTCACAACTTCTCTATCTACACACCTTGCTAATCTATCTTCTACCAAATATTCACAACTAGTTACACAAAGAAATAGATATAATGGATGATGCTCTAACAACTTGGGTGTGGAGGTCATAACAAGTTGTAATACTTCTTCTCTTGGTAGATTGAAGTATTCTTCTCTTGCACTTGAAAGGTTGAGGCTTGGATCACTTTGAAACAAAGATTTATGTATATATGATCAAAGGATTTTAGAGAATAGAAATGGAGATCTAGAACAGAAAGTTTTAGGGTGCAAAAGGTGAGAAAAATCTGTGGAATGAACCAGTATTTATAGGGACAAAAATACTGTTCGGGAGCATGGCCGGTCCCCTTAATTGAGGGCCGGTCCCCTTAATTTTAAGGGGACCGCCTAGTGAATTAAGGGGGCCGCCCCCTCCAGAACGTTGGAGAGTTTTGTCCTTTTGTGCGGAAGGTTTTTCTAGATTATTTTTGCCATTTTTGGTTGAAAATTTGAATTCATATATTTATAATGAATTAAACATATTCTTTTAATTCCAAAAATGTTTTGCAAAAGAAATAAAATGTTTTGTAACATTTTATAAAAAGTTTAGTAATTAAGAAAAATGTCCTTTGATCATAGAATGCAATAAACACTTTGTTCATTCATACCTTAAGTGATTAAGTTGTTGAAATGAATATTTACAACTAAATACTTGTTTACGTCATAATCTCTAGTATAATGAGTTTATATTTTGTGATTATCAAAACATAGAGATATTGAAAAATATTAATAATGTTTTTAGACATTACTTATATCAACAAGTTTTGTTTTATTATAATAGTACGCTTTAATTCATCAGGATTGATGGGCTTGTGGCCACCATATTGCTCCCCTTAAAATTGCTTTCCCATTAATTAAAGTTTATATAATGATGTTTTTGGTGACTTGTATATGTGCATTGATAACCTCTGTGTCTAGCTGAGCCTGTGGGCTGACATGCCTGTTCCTCGCCTACTTATCTAGTGTCTAGAAAGTAGGATAGACATAAGTGATCTTTAAGAGTGTACTCGCCTATATTTTGGATCCAACAAGAGAGAATAGATTACGATATTCTTCATATAAAACTAGCAATAAAACAAGTGACAAGTTGCTTAACTATCAGGACATGCCTTCTCCTGTTTCTATTATCTATCTGTGTACGTGTTGTTATTCACTGATTCGTGCTCATTAGTTTATTTACTGTTTAATAAAACCAAACTGTGCCAGTCTCTCAGGCTAAACCCCCATTTCGTTAGATTAGACTGTAAAACTAACGTAGGATATTAAAATACTGATTCGGTTAACTAAATAATACATTCCACTCTTAGTGATCGACACTCTACTTACCATTATATTCATACTGACCGGGTACACTGCTCGTTAAGAGTGTGTGTTATTGATACGTCGGCTAAATATAAATTTAAAACTTAAGTAGGCATTAAGACTGCTAAACCGCAACGACACATCACGCGCATCACATACGTACACGAATTCTCTGGACAGACGAAAGGCATCTAAATAGGTGACAACGAATCAAGGATCAAAGTTCAAAAGAAGGTGATAATCCTCCAAAAATGAAGCCTATAAGGCATTACTACGTTGTCTCAAAGCATTCTAAACTTATGTTGCACATCCTGATAATTCTTCTAAATTTCCGGAACGAATGATCTTATAAAGGCTTAACTAAAAGCAGAGGCATAAATCAGAGTGATGTAGAAGCAAGATTACTAACCAACTTCTTATCATATAATCTACCCAATCCTCACCGGTTATAATAAAGTTCTTAAGGGGAGAACTTAAAGCAATTCCTTCTAAGCTTATTCCAAGAGGTCCTAAAGTGCAAACCTAAGGGTCCAACTCTTCACATGCCATAACTTATGTACTACAAATCGCGGCCTGAGCTCTGATACCATAATTGTAACACCTCAACCCGACAAGGGTAGAAGTATCACATTATGGTGCCAAATCAGAACATACAACGCAAGCGGAAGACTCATAACATAATAATTACAAAGGTATTCTAAGAGAACAATTGAAATGCTATCTCTATACAAGATGTAATACAATCCAAACTAAATCCGATCCAAGTCTAAACAAGATATGAAAGGGCTTCTAATCATCAAGGTAGTCCACTAAGAGCTCCTAAGCACTCTTCACTCAAACCCAGCTTCCAACCTAAAACCTGCCGCAGGAAAAGAAATGCGGCTGAGCTTAAAAGCCCAGTGAACAGATATATAACAAAACGAATAAACGAAACGTATAATAGTATAATAAAATGACAACATAAGCTCCTGCTAAAAAGAATGTCATCTGTCAAATGCATAAGAGATCAACGATTAACTGAACGCATATCATAAGTCAACAGAATGAAACATCAGATACCGAATCAGAGTGTAATGGGAAATATCGCAAGGTATATCATAAGTGTATCAAAGGTGTAAGGATAGGTTAGTAATCTACCACGAGCCCAAACATATCATATCATATCATATAGAATAAGTAACCATAGAATAGCTAGCTCCCAAAATGTAAAAGACGTGTATTGCACACAACATCAGTCACCATATAAATCATAACATATCATATCATAACATATCTAGTAACTCCCCTTTTAACCAGGTTTCCCGAATTAGTAAGTTTCCAAAATAAGTTTCTCGAATTAGTAATTTTGATAGATTAAGATTACAATTGACAATTAAGTAAACTTAAAGGTTAAAGAATGACCAACATCGTATTTTAGGGTTTAATGTGACAACTTATCTTAGTTTCGGGTTTAAAGTGTTATTTTCCAAAGATTTGGGTTAAACTTGGAAATTACCAAAGTTTAGGCTTAACATGTTAACTTTAGATTTAAGAATTATTATACCGTTTAATAAATCAAAACGAAATTCGATTTGTATCAACACCTCTTAACTGAATTTGGACTTAAAGAAACGTGTTCCTATTACCAATACAACCCACGACTCTCGACCCTTTTTCATTTAGTTTGTACCATGTTTTATGACCATTCAAAACTCACATAAAAGCACACAATTATGAGACACAAACATCACATGAACTCACACCTGACTAAGTCTAGATCCCACGTATTCATAACCATGTCCCACATTCACACACCTACTCGACATACAATAACTCATGCACGTATAGTATCAAAACAATATGAGACACAAAAATCACCCAACCCTTAACCACATAACCAGCCATGCACGGCCCTTTGTTTATTTACTTGAGTTTAACTCCATGCACAAACTTAAATTAATTCACACACTCACACGCACCTATTTGAATCAGTTTGGTACCCTTTTCACGACACCATAAAACTTACCTACATGCAATGCAATATGAGACCACAAACATTTCTATACCAGACCCTATACAGAACTGCTCATACACACTTCTTAAGGTTTAGATCCCAATTTAGCATTCATATTTCAGCCCTTATAAACTCACCCTTCGAATCACACATAAACACATGCACGAACAGAATAATTGAACCCAAACATTAGCGAGAACAAACATGCACACCTCACCATCGTTCTTTATGCTTATAACCAGATTTTAACACATATACTCGCGATCGAAACGAATGTTTAACAGCCATGTAAAAAGACGCACGTGACGGCTGATTCGCATGCCTCAAATATTAAACCCATAATACTTGAAACAGAAAGATCCATTGCCCAGGTTTTAAACGTTTCTTTATCTTTTTAATTTTTTTATGTCATGTATAGATTTCATGGAATGTATTTTATTTGTATTTTGTCATTTTATGTGACGTTTTACTCAGGTATGTGTCGACTGAAACAGAAAACGAGAGAGGAAAGTGATACCTTTTGAGTCGGATAGAAATCGCACGTGAATACAAGCACTCACACTCAACCCTAGTCGAACAAAACCAAGCCCTTATCGAAGTGATATCACACGAGCCAAAACCAGAACAAAAATTCCCACGACCACCAAGACCACAGTTTAATTTTCACGACTTATTACTTAACAAAACGCTGCCTTATACCTTCTTGTTTCCAGAGAGTGTGGGAGAAAAAGAAGTTGTCGTTATTATAAATATTTTTAGGGTTTATGTTTCAAACTTCTTGGCTTGTTAAGTTAATTTTTTGAGAGAATGGGATAATCCGGTTTTTGGAGAGAATACAAGAAAATGTGTGAAAGGTTGTGATAGTTTTAGGAATACCGTATGATTTCATATGGCAAGTCTTATGTCATGGGCTGTAAATCAGGGGGTGTTAGTAAATTTTATGGGAGGTAATTAAGTGAATGATTATCCATAAAAGGTTACCATATTTTGAATGTAGTATATGTCACAAATTACCAAAAAGAAAATCGGTCCTAGGCAACCTATTAAACGTGTGATATGTATATGTATTTAGCTTATGTGAAGTGTCGGGTATATAACTTAGGTTAAGGATTATTAACTTATGTTATAATTGTTTAGTTTTGGATTTAATTTAAATGTGTAAATTAATTGTAATGTATATTATTAATAATTCAAACTTGGGAAAATTTCAAAATGGTGCAAAAATTATGGTTCAAATATTTCGGGTTTACTATTTTGCTTTTAAGCTTGTTACCAAAACTAACATTACCTCCGTCATATTCTTGATATGTTAAAAAGAGGCTTTTGTTTCCCGTCATATGTCTTGAGCAACCGCTATCCCTGATCCATTCATCCGGTTTTAAACTTACTTTCAAGCATACCCATTTTATGAAAAACACTCAAACATTTGGTCCTCAATATCTCATGGGTCCATTTTGGTTAAACATATCATTACCTTGGTTCATGTATGGAAATGGTTGATATGGGTTCCAAGACATGTAATTTGGAACTTGATATTGTCTAGGCAAATTTTGGTTCCAACCATTTTGATAATTGGGTTGAGTGTTGTAGTTACTCGTTGAAAAGGGGCGTTTGGGAATAGGCGTTTTCGACCTTGGTTGAGTGGTTCTAGTTTTAAATTCATTTTTAACAAGTTCTACTCCTATCTTGATAGACGGTTTTAGTTTTGTTTCAGTTACACTAGTATTAGACTTCTTTGTGACTTTAACGAATTTAGCACGATCCGAAGTGGAAACTGACTATTCTGCTGCAGACCTCGCAGAACCTTTTGGTTCAACGGATGGAAACAAGTTTTTGGTTCCGTCTGGTCCGTGAGTACCTGTAGCAGTNCTCATGGGTCCATTTTGGTTAAACATATCATTACCTTGGTTCATGTATGGAAATGGTTGATATGGGTTCCAAGACATGTAATTTGGAACTTGATATTGTCTAGGCAAATTTTGGTTCCAACCATTTTGATAATTAGGTTGAGTGTTGTAGTTACTCGTTGAAAAGGGGCGTTTGGGAATAGGCGTTTTCGACCTTGGTTGAGTGGTTCTAGTTTTAAATTCATTTTTAACAAGTTCTACTCCTATCTTGATAGACGGTTTTAGTTTTGTTTCAGTTACACTAGTATTAGACTTCTTTGTGACTTTAACGAATTTAGCACGATCCGAAGTGGAAACTGACTGTTCTGCTGCAGACCTCGCAGAACCTTTTGGTTCAACGGATGGAAACAAGTTTTTGGTTCCGTCTGGTCCGTGAGTATCTGTAGCAGTTTTTTCCGTTTCTTGTGCTTTTTCGTCTTGTTTCATTAGACTATTTAAAGTTCCTGATTTCATGAATCCTAGCCCCGTTTTATCAAATAGAGACTTTTGAAGTTTCATTATTTCATCCGCACAAGAAATACTTTTATCGAATCTTTTAAAGTTTGAGTTTTGTTTAATGAGATCATCTTGTATGAATTTAAGTTTCTCAATTTCAAGCTTAAACTCTTGACATGATTTACACATCGTGTCAATAGTTTTACTCTTTTCTAAACGTTTAGCTTTTTCTTTTAATTCATAAACTTCATTTTCTAAAAATTCCTTTTTAGTTTTCAAAAATTTGTTTTTGTTTATGATTTTTAAGCTTAGTTCACAAAGTTTGTTATATTCTTTTTGCAACGTGTCATCATCAATAGAAGAACAAGGTGAGTCGAAATGTACCTCATTTGAGTCATGTGCCATGAGAGCAATTTCGTCATTCTTTGGCTCCTCGTCATCATCTTCACTATAAACTCCAAGCACCACTTACAAAAGCTCTTTGAGTTTTGCTTTTGGGTGGTTTTGGACATTCTCCTATGAGATGACTCGTGTCTCCGCATCTAAAACATTTTCTTTCACCCTTTCCTTTCTTGTTGTCGCGATATTTTCGGAAAGATTTCTTGTCATCTCTAGGTTGCCTTACAAACTTCCCTCATCTTCGAAAGAACTTCTTGAAGTCTCTAACGGCCATGGCATATTCTTCATCATCACTATCCGAACTAGATTCCTGATCATCACTTGAATCAACTCTAGCTTTCAAAGCGATAGACTTGACTTTTTCTTTCTTGCCTTTAACTATCTCCGAATCTTTTTCCATTACCATTTCATGAACTTTGAGGTTTCCAATTAGCTCGTCAAGTGACATGCTTGAAAGATCTTTAGATTCTTCAATAACCGTCACTTTTGCTCTACACTTCGGGTGGAGTGTGTTAATACAAATAATGTCAAAAACATTATTCGCATTATTTGATCTTCTTGTGTTTTGATAATCACAAAATATAAAGACATGTTACGTAAAGTTACGGTTAATAAGTTTTTAACCGAGGAAACTTGTTACTTCTGCGTAGTTTCTACAACGTCACTTTAGGTATGAACAAACTTTATACCGTCATTAGTTTGGTGATCAAAAAAGTTTTTATTTTCTTGCAAACTTACATTTTTAAGTTTGACAAAACATTTTCACAAAAAGTATTTTTGTGTTTTTAAAGAAATGTTTTATTAAGAAAATATATTCAAATTCAAATTTGCAACAGCTAGTTTTTCCCCAAAATAGCTGAAACTTCACTAGATAAGTTTTCACCATGTCAGGACAAAAAGGGAGCATTTTTGTCTGGACGGTCCCTTAAAGGGGTCGACGGTCCCTTAGTGATAAAGGACTGTCGCCTATTTACGGGACCGTCTGGTCTGTCCTGTCGCCTATAAATACTGAACTGTTACACTTCAGAATACAAGGATTTTCACACACAAAACTTTCTGTTTTTATTTTCAATTTGAGTCTTTGATCACTATAACATGTCGGTATATGTTTATAAGTGATTTCCTCTTCCATCAAGTGCAAGAGAAGAACTCTCGACATCAATGAAGTCTCGAGATGTTATAGGTGTCCACACACAAACGTAACAAGTGTTACGGTGATAGGTTCTGTAAATAATGTCATTGTTATCCGACTTGTGTGTGAGTCGAGGAGGGGATATTTGTGTGAACTTGGATGGTGATGTAGATCCAAGAAGTGTTGTAACTAGATTAGTTCATGTATTGGTGTGAGGAGAATAATGTCTTAGTGTGTAGGATAGGATTTTGTCGAGTTATTATGTAAAGACTTGGATCGGGTGATGATCCAAGTGAGTCATGTGTGTAGTCTTGGTTCGGATGAACAACCAAGTATGTCTAGTGTGTGAAGGCTTGGTTCGGGTGAAGAACCAAGAGTGTCAAAGTGTGAAGGCTTGGTTTGGGTGAAGAACCAAGTGTGTCAAATATGTGAAGACTTGGATCGGGTGAAGATTCAAGATGGACAAGAGTGCTTGTTCTGGGCCTTGGAGTAGATTGGTTCTAGCTATGATTAGAACTTGACATTATGCTTAGTGTCGTTAAGCCTTTTGTAAGCATGTGTACGGATTGCTCCACCTGAAGGAATGTGTTGATATAGTGATTGATAACTCTCGAGTGTGGTACTCGGGGAGTGGAGTAGGACGAAGAGTGTGCTTCGTGCCGAACCACTATAAATCGCCGCGTCTCTTTGGTTGTGTTCTTTCCTTACTCTTTACTTTACTTGTTTGTTTATGCATGTTANTAGTGTCGTTAAGCCTTTTGTAAGCATGTGTACGGATTGCTCCACCTGAAGGAATGTGTTGATATAGTGATTGATAACTCTCGAGTGTGGTACTCGGGGAGTGGAGTAGGACGAAGAGTGTGCTTCGTGCCGAACCACTATAAATCGCCGCGTCTCTTTGGTTGTGTTCTTTCCTTACTCTTTACTTTACTTGTTTGTTTATGCATGTTATTAGTTGAATTGATATAACATAACAAGTAAAATCTAATAAGTTTGCAAAAGAATATAAACCGGACCTAAAAACGGCGAACGTTTTAACAACTAAAATGAAACGGTGAAACTATTCAACCCCCCCCCTTCTAGTTTCTACAATTGGTATCAGAGCCAGGTTATCAAGATCTTTAGAGTATACTGTACTTTAAAACTTGAATCAATCTATGAAGTCTGAAAGATACTTAGAAGGGATCTAACTGAATTAGTCACCATTTTTCGAAAATGAAAACTTTGTCATTTGGAAAAATGAATTTGAAAGTTATGTGAAATCACTTAGTCATAATCTTTGGCATGTCATCTCTTTTGATATTTTTAATTAATGAGAATGGATTTCAAAAATTAAGATTTCATAAGAAAATTTTGCTAGACAAATATTGGCTTATAAAACTTTGCTAAAAATTGGTTTTGACAAAACCATTTTATGAAATGTGGTAAATGATATATGGCAAAATATTTTAAACTTCCATCAAGGAAATGTTCAAGCCAATGATGATAAAAATATGTTATTAGCAAGTTACTTAGTTTTATAATGGTGTACTACTAGTTTGAATGTTTTTGTTATAGGTAATGTTGCCGACAAGAATCACATTAACAACTAAGATGGTGTACTAATCAACAAGTCTTGAAGTGATGATAATAAAGAAGACTAAGTACGTGTTTAGATAGCCTAAGGTCAAGATGGTTAGAGATCAAAACAATGCGTGGCTAGATTGTGTAACTACACTTAAGGATGATTCGTAAAGTGAGTTTCATCATGTCTTCCAGCACATACAAGACACATATTATGATATGTGTCATTAAGGATAGCTAGAGGCCAAGGTAAGTTTTCTTACATTCTTGCCTATCATAGTTGCTAATTATATACTTGCTATATGCTTACGTGACTATGTGATTCATCGTTACTTGCTTGCATGCTAGATAATATCTATATGTTCTTGTGTGCTATATGCTTTGTGATCATTAGACTTTTTGTCTAAATGCTTATCCTTCTTTGGATTCAAGCAAATTATTTGGAAAAATAATGGTCTTACCACAACCATTATTTATAGCGTATTTCTCGTCAATCAATCACTATAGACGATGCACACTTACTTCACTCTTTGTTTGCTCTCTAGTTCTCGTCTATGACTTTTCTTAGAATTTACATGATTGACTTCCAGCCTCCCCGATGCAAATCTCGTCCTTGAATCCCATTGAATTTCTTTTACTCTCCCTATTCTTTTGTTTCGACTCAAAATCCACTCCTTATTCAAGCGTATCGAGTCTTGTCCTTTTCTTCTGTCTCGATTCCACTCCATATCCATTCCTTAGCCTACTCGTACGTATTGAGTCAATTCCGTATCTTAAAATACACTAAGTTATATTTTAAAACGATTTGGAACCAAAGACTTATCACAATAACTGAAACAACAAAAATCGTCAAAATCACACCACTCTCTGCCGACGGTCCCATAAACAGCCCACGGTCCCCTATTGATAAGGGACCGTCTGAAATTTTTTTTCTATAAATACGTCCTCTCACTCCACTTTTATCAGAATGACAAATCACACACATAGTATGGCAGCTGAGCTTCTGAAAAATAAGGGTTAATCATCACTTATTTCCTTAAGAATTGAGTCCAAGAATTCAAGTTCTAAATCACTAAACACCCCTACATATCAAACATCAATTGTAAGTCAAACTCATCCAATTATCTATTTGAATTACATAATTAGGGTTTATTGTTATCTTGAAATTAGGGATCTCAAGTCTATTATGAAATTAAGTATAATTCAAACAATTGGGTGGTTATTATATTAATCAAGAGAAATGATTTCATTCAAAATATAACAATTTTCAAAATAGGAGAAAATCATTAACACTTCTTTGAAACATTAAACTCCTTTTCACATTGCTTAATACATGTCAAAAACTTTTGTTGTAAATAAAGATTAAAACATATTATAAACAAAAATGAAGTTCAAAGAACTATCAACTATAACTTTGTGATTTCTTTTATAGGGACATAATGTCACACATATATGACTTTGATCATCTCCGCACTGACACTTATGCTCCTAGAATTTCTCGTGAACCAACAACTCCGGGTAATCACATTCGTTCCTACTTGAATGTTGAAACTCGTCGCTTTCATGAAGGACGAGTTGTTGATCCCTCCTTAGCTTATCATAGAGACATTAATACCACCTTCCGTGCCATAGGATTCGACTGTTTGCTTCATATTAATGAGAAAATTTGTCCTCGGTTTGTTTTAGAATTCTTTCGACAAGTTGACCTCGTACGTAACGAGGATCAATCTTTGTCACTCTGGTTCTGGATTAGGAAATTCAAATTTGTCTTCACTCTTGAGCAATTCGCTCAAATCCTTCGTATCCCCAATCATGGGCAATGCGCCTACACTGAAGATTGGTGTCTTGATTCACTCTACAACTATCGAGAAGAGAACAGCCCCTATTGTTCCTTCATACCTTCTCCATGGGAACTTGGGAAACTCCTTCGTACTCATAGATATATTCCTTTCATCGATACAACTAGAATTCGCATGTCAGAAGTTCGTGAAGAGTTGCTCAACTGGGCAATCATCTTGAAAGAAAACACTCTTGGTCTTAAAGGCATTCGTGAGCAACTCCCGGCGTGTTGTGCTCATATGATGTATTGTCTTCATACTCAACAACCCTATAATCTCGCCTACTTCTTTGCCAGGCGAATCACACATCTCAAGGGTAACAGTACTAAATTGATACCCTATGGGATGTTCCTAACTCGTCTTTATCACTACATCATGAACTTTCATCCTCATCTTTGTGGCCCTCAATACTCCCTCTTTGATCCTGTCATGGAACCCATCAATGAGTTCCATATTTCCTCCATCTTCATCTCATCATTATCTGTCGACTATGACATTTATGATGACCCTACACTCGAGAATGAGGAGCAGGCTAAAGTCAAAAATGTGATGCAACAAGAGCAAGTCACAAGCACCATTGACAAGACAACTTCTTGAAGAACTACCTAGAATCTTCGAATCTTATGCCTATCTAATAAATTGTGTCTCATGTATTTGTACTCTTAGAATTTGCAGACTTTAAATGTGTTATGTAACCTCTATATATTGTTGTACTCTTGTTTCCTATGTTTGTTGACTATGTGAACTAAGTTCTTGATTAGTAGACATGCTTATTTGACTTGTCATGCTTGCTAGTTGAATGATGTTATTTAGGTCATATACAACATCTTTTACGGGTTAACATATGTTTATGTTTATTCTATGAAAGGTAGAAATGAATTGAATGTATGCAGGTTGCAGAAATGAGAAACTAGGGAAAATCCTGCAAATCCACTGCCGGCGGTCCCTTATTGACCCGGCGGTCCCAAAGTGATAAGGGACCGTCTACTATTTAACGGACCGTCCCTGTGGGATCACGGATTTTGCACTGTTTTCTTCTTTCTTGCAATCCTAACCTATTGCATGATTATCACCACCTTACCTTGTTTAGTTAAACATCTTTATATGCTTGAAATCTCCTAATGCATGCTTTGCCCAAACCATAACCAAGCTTGATTATTTAAACCTTACTCATCGTCCTCAACCTCATCACAACAACCATTCATCTCATCCTCATCACCTACAATGGCCTCATCTTCCACTACCTTGTCAACCACAAAGAAAGAGATCAAAACACAACCTCCAAAAAAAAGGCCTAAACTCAAAATCATTCGACCTCAAACAACCTTCATTGACCTCAAACTCTATGATTTCACTCCATCTCCTAAGTCACCACCAACATCACCTCAAGCACCAAGTGCACCACTCAAAACACCATCCACCAATGGTACTTCCCACTCATCATCAAAGCCATCATCTAGCTCAAAGCCAACCACATCACCTTTCTCATCATTCATCAAAAACTTATCACCTTTGCTTACCGAATCTAGTTCGGGTGCCTATACTCCATTCGTGAGCAATCAACCACCATCTCCCACTCACTCAATCTTATCACTAAGAAACCAACTTCCATCCCAAAAAAACTCACCAAATCATACCACCACATCTCCAAATGGGCCATTGGAAAACATTCCTTCCACACCACCATCATCCCCAACTCTTGGAAATTCACTTCCCTACTACTTTGTCAACAACCACACGGTGGGGTGTTCTTGTTGCTTCCATAACTTTCATCTCATCCAATCTCTTCGAGATGAACTACACATCATGTTTTTCAAATGCTTTTCAAATGTCTAGTTCATGAATAATTAAGTGGGTGTTATGTTTTGGACCAAGCATGCCATGGGAGATGATTAGTTGTACTAGTTAATGATTAAGTATTGTTGCTTAGTGTTGCTTTAGTGATGTATTGCCTATGGTTGATCATGTATGAATGATATTGTATGCTTCCCATGCATGAAATGAATGAATGTTTTGTTTTAAGTTATGATAATAGTTTGTGATATTGGTCATAGTTAAACATGAAAATGGACTAAAATTACTCAACTTTAAAAATAAGAAGTTGTTTAAATCACAACACATCTGCCAACCAGGAAACCAACCGGTTGCGGTCCTTTAAAGGACTGGCGGTCCTTTATCATTAAGGGACCGTCCCCCTGTTTACAGGACCGTCCCTTGTAGTGCTAAAATTCAGATTCTACCTGCAATTTTCTATCCGATTCATGCTTTACATAATTGATTTCACACCCATATTCATCATGCTTTCGACTTACCTTCATATATATATATATATATATATATATATATATATATATATATATATATATATATATATATATATATATATATATATATATATATGTGCTTTGCTCCTAACTTGTTTTTGTGGCACATCATCATAGCTCGATTCCCCGGTGCCCTCATTAAGGAGGAGCTTGTATTCCGTCAACTATGACGATGCCCTTTCAAGGATGCTCGTGTCTACTCTCCTCAACATCAACGACACCTTTTTGATTCTACAAAAAGGGGGAGAAGTAATGGGAAAACTCATTAAAAATTTATCAACGCATAATTTTACCTAAAATGAGTTTATATTTTGTAATCATCAAAAAGGGGGAGATTGTTAATACAAATACTGTCAAAAACGTTATTCGCATTATTCGATCTTCTTGTGTTTTGATAATCACAAAATATAAAGACATGTTACATAAAGTTACGGTTAATAAGTTTTTAACCGAGGAAACTTGTTACTTTTACGTAGCTTCTACAACGTCACTTCAAGTATGAACAAACTTTATACCTTCATTAGTTTGGTGATCAAAGAAGTTTTTATTTTCTTGTAAACTTACATTTTTAAGTTTGACAAAACATTTTCACAAAAGTATTTTTGTGTTTTTAAAGAAATGTTTTATTAAGAAAATATATTCAAATTCAAATTTGCAACAACTAGTTTTCCCCCCAAAATAGCTGAAACTTCACCAGATAAGTTTTCACCACGTCAGGACAAAAAGGGAGCGTTTTTGTCTGGACGGTCCCTTAAAGGGGTCGACGGTCCCTTAGTGATAAAGGACCGTAGCCTATTTACGGGACCGTCTGGTCTGTCCTGTCGCTTATAAATACTAAACTGTTACACTTCAGAATACAAGGATTTTCACACACAAAACTTTCTGTTTTTATTTTCCCTTTGAGTCTTTGATCACTATAGCATGTCGGTATATGTTTATAAGTGATTTCCTCTTCCATCAAGTGCAAGAGAAGAACTGATATGTGCTTATTCACATATCTTTTATTCACCATTATTAGACTATTATAGACCAAAAACTAACGTTCAAAGCCAAAGATATAGTGTTTTTGTGTGCAGGTAAGGATATTGCAAAAACATCATGAAAAGCAACCTAAAATCCCAAAACGAGCACGAGATTTGGAAAAGAGTCAAGAAGCCGAGTCAAAGATGAAATTTACTCAAGTAAAGCCCGTGACGATGTTTTCATTACTTAAAGGCTCGTGAATATGAAAGAGANCTAAAAGCTTGCGAGTATGGAGTTTATAATAGTTAGCGAGTTTGGTTTCTTGATTCCCTTTTGCGAGTATGGTTGTTTAGTGTCCAGTCTTATTCATTCTGAGTTGAGTTTCATTTGTTGAGTTTGATTTTTGTTCACTTTAGTTTTCGAGTCTTAGTTCTTTTTGTGTCGTGTCTCGTTTGTTTAGCCAAGCTTGGCTTATTTCCTCCATCGTTTATCGAGTGGAGTTTTTCCTTTATTTTATTTCTTAGCGTTACTCTGTCGAATTTTTTCTTTTAATCTCTTAGTTTCATTTCTACTTAGTCACTTTCTTTTCTTATTAGTTTAACCTTAGTTCATTAAATCTTTAAAACGTTTCTTAGTATAAACTTTCTTTTCGTTAATTAAAATATAAAACAACAAAAACATTTTCTTTATTTCTTTCTTATTTCATTTCTTTTACGTATCACTTAACTTGATGTTTTCTTTGATCGTTCAACTTATTTCTTTTATTTTCGTACTTCATTTCATTTAAGTTTTTAACAATCTTTCGTAGTATAACTAAAACCGAAACTCATCTTTTAAACCAATTCATCTCACATAACTCACGACTCGAGTGACAAGATCAATTTCAACCCTCGTTGGGACTACGACCCGTGGTTTACAAGCTTCACCGCTTAGAATTCCGTGATCAAGAACTCTCGACATCAATGAAGTCTCGATATGTTATAGGTGTCCACACACAAACGTAACAAGTTTTATGGTGATAGGTTCTATAAATAATGTCATTGTTACCTGACTTGTGTGTAAGTCGAGGAGGGGATATTTGTGTGAACTTGGATGGTGATGTAGATCCAAGAAGTGTTGTAGCTAGATTAGTTCATGTATTAGTGTGAGGAGCATAATGTCTTAGTGTGTAGGATAGGATTTTGTCGAGTTATTATGTAAAGACTTGGATCTGGTGATGATCCAAGTGAGTCATGTGTGTAGTCTTGGTTCGGGTGAAGAACCAAGTATGTCTAGTGTGTGAAGGCTTGGTTCGGGTGAAGAACCAAGAGTGTCANAATGAAGTCTCGAGATGTTATAGGTGTCCACACACAAACGTAACAAGTTTTATGGTGATAGGTTCTATAAATAATGTCATTGTTACCTGACTTGTGTGTAAGTCGAGGAGGGGATATTTGTGTGAACTTGGATGGTGATGTAGATCCAAGAAGTGTTGTAGCTAGATTAGTTCATGTATTAGTGTGAGGAGAATAATGTCTTAGTGTGTAGGATAGGATTTTGTCGAGTTATTATGTAAAGACTTGGATCTGGTGATGATCCAAGTGAGTCATGTGTGTAGTCTTGGTTCGGGTGAAGAACCAAGTATGTCTAGTGTGTGAAGGCTTGGTTCGGGTGAAGAACCAAGAGTGTCAAAGTGTGAAGGCTTGGTTTGGGTGAAGAACCAAGTGTGTCAAATATGTGAAGACTTGGATCGGGTGAAGATTCAAGATGGACAAGAGTGCTTGTCCTGGGCCTTGGAGTAGATTGGTTCTAGCTACGATTACAACTCGACATTATGCTTAGTGTCGTTAAGCCTTGTGTAAGCATGTGTACGGATTGCTCCGCCTGAAAGAGTGTGTTGATATAGTGATTTATAACTCTCGAGTGTGGTACTCGGGGAGTGGAGTAGGACGAAGAGTGAGCTTCGTGCCGAACCACTATAAATCGCCGTGTCTCTTTGGTTGTGTTCTTTCCTTACTCTTTACTTTACTTGTTTGTTTATGCATGTTATTAGTTGAATTGATATCACATAACAAGTAAAATCTAATAAGTTTGCAAAAGAATATAAACCGGACCTAAAAACGGCGAAACATTTCAACAACTAAAATGAAACGGTGAAACTATTCAACCCCCCCCCCTTCTAGTTTCTACAGAGTGCTCTATGAAATTTCCTGACAAAATTCTTGCTACAAAAAGATTCATCAAGTGCTTTAAGTGAAGTAATAATGGTGTTAAATCTAGCAAATGCACAATCAATAATTTCATCTTCAGGAATAGAAAATTGTTCATATTGTTGAACAAGAAGATCAATTTTGTTATCCTTAACTTGTGAGTTTCCTTGATGAGTGATTATTAAGATTTCCAAATATCTTTACCGGTTTTACAGATAAAGACTCTTTCGTACTCTTTCTTTGGTAAAGCATTATAAAGCATCATTTTAGCTTCATTATTTTTAGCGACTAATTTCTTTTGATCGTCACTATGTTTAGTAAGTGTGCTATCCTCATCTTTACCACTAGCAATATCTTTACACGTGATTTTGTTATCACCTTCAATAATTATATACCACAAATCTATATCTTTTTATTTCACGTAAATTTCAAAACGGTTTTTCCAATATATAAAACCATTTGGTTCAAATAGTGGTGGTCTTTGCATAGATTGCCCTTCTTTGAAATTTTCAAAATCCATGGATCGTTCCAAGTTTTAAAATACAATATATTTTAAAAATCTTGAGTAACGTAGCTCTTGATGCCAATTGTTGAAAACTAGAAGGGGGTTGAATAGTTTACCGGTTTTTAATTTAATTATCTTTAAATTTCGAAGTGTGTTGACATATACTCTCTCATCCGAGATTCGAATTGTGGACTAAGTTCCTGAGGAGGTGGATTGGGTTGAGCATGCTTGTAGAAGGATTCAGCGTTCTCCCTAAGAGGTTGTTAGGTCACCATTTTGTAAACACAAGTATAGATTTGTTAAGAAAAGAGATTTGAAATAGAGATGGTTGATCTTATATGATGTGAGAAATGAATTTGAAAGATTTTAGGTAAGATATCAATAAAACCAACAAAGATAAGTGTTACATTTGAGTTCTATTTATAGGCAAGGACTAGGGCAACACTCCCTTCCTTCCTTTTCATTGATGGCATGGGCTTGGAGGCCTTATGGGCCTAATGGACCAAGCTTCTAAACTTAAACATAATAAAAAAAACATAACTTAGGAACCTATGATTAATAAAAATGACCGAGACTTGATAAATAACGTGAAACGTGATCCTAACAATCTCCCCCTAAGGGTCGGTCATGATGGTCATCAAGGTTGCTTGACGTCTTTTCTTTGTCTTTGATCTTTGACTTTCACGGCTTTAGACGTCTTCAAAAAACTTCAGTAGATAAATGATTCATCATTCTTTGTTCTTTGTCTTTTATGATGTGATAGTGATCAGGTGATGCCGTAATCTGCCATTCGTCACTTTCTTTGCCTCCAGTGGATTTGCGCCTTTCCATCATGCTCATACATCTTTGACGTTGGACTTTCATACGTTTGTAGCTCTCATTTCATTGTTGTAGATTCTTTGTGTTGACGTAGAATCTTTCTTTGACTTTTACAATGCATCAATCTTTGAGGAGAGCTTTCTTAGACTTTGAGATGTAGGTATGAGCATGTGGAAGTTGGTGTTCAAGACGGTGGTTGTACCTGCATTGAAATAGTTAGCAATAATACGTCCGGTACTTACAGGTTCGGAATTAGAGATTGTCAATAGCATAGTGTGAATACTCCTTCTAATCCTTACCAAGGCCGTTCCTAATCGGATATCCCCTAGAGGGCTTATACAGACATACCTAAGTACAACCACGATTAGGTGAGTCGCTGGAGATCACCCCACGACTGTAAACCGTTTGGAACCACCGCAAACACTAAGCGTAATCCACAAGGAATTACCGAAGTGACCTGCTGTCAGGGCTGTTTGATGTTGACCCTGGCAGGATTTCCGTTCAATCATTTGAGAATTACCTAAGTAAATTCCCTCATAAACGTTCTCGGCAGATTGCTAAGATCTGCATAGGACTCAAAAGTTTACACTTAGTGTTCATTGATGCAGAAACACTAGTGTAGAAGTATTAAAGATCTTTGATGTATCTCGTGGCTCTAGACTCAATAAGTGCACATTTTAGTCGTCAGAGGTGTGGAGCAGAGTACCTCCTTTTCAATATCAACACACTCATAATGAGTGGCCAATAGATTATGCAGGGTTCTCCGTGAGAATGAAACAAGTATCTTTTGAGAGAAACTTGAGTGTCTAAGAAGGTTAGGTGCATTGCGTCACTGGGTCTATGACGTCTTTATCTTCAATACCGGTGTCGACTTAGCAACGACCAGTAGCATATGAATTGAACCCGGTGTCTGACCTAAGGTTGAACAAATGGAGGGCTATTTCTTTTCACCCTTTTCATTACATTTCTTTTTAATTCTTTAACCCCTTCTTTCTCCTTTCATTCTTTTCTCCTTTTTTCATATCATACCTAAGGACTTCTAATTTCTAACTATTGGTGTTGTCCTTGGGTAGATCCCTCCGGTTCTGGTGGATCATAGGACGGTTAATCCTAACCTTAGTCACCTTATAACTCCATGACTATCTTATTGATGCCATTCAACCAAACGTTTGAAAAATCACTCAAAGTGTTTATGAACATAAAACCTTTTGTTAACACTTTGAGGGTTTTGATTTCTTATGAAAGACTCCCCTTCCACATATGCTCATGAATGTTTTCAGAAATTTGCACATGCGGGAGGAGTTGACACTTTTGAATTGATCCACTCTTAGTAGACATATACCCAATTAGTAGACATATACCCGAGGGACACGTTTACGCTGCTTAGTTAAAGGGATCCATTATCATTTTTTAGGTGATAACTAGCCCTAATAACTAACTTGAAGTTGTTAACATTCCTAAAAGGAAGTTAGACCCGTCAAATTAAACGTCTAAGAAGAGTTTCTCGAAACGGTACTTTCTACTTGAATAAATCCTTTCGAATACTAAAATTTGTTGTTTCATCAATTCATGGGTCAATTCTGAGTCGAGCTCGCACAAGATATAATTTTATCACCCTATTTTAATCACTTTTTCATCTTCTCCCCCTCAAAAATAGCATATCAAATGTTGTTTTAGTTAAACGTTTTGATTAAAATATGCCTTTTTGAGTCTTATGGGGAGAATCCAACAAGAACTTTTTGACTCAAGAACGATGTTTTTGGTCAAGTACTCCCCCTCAACAAGTGACTACTTATTGAGGTGAAATACTTGTCTTTTGAGTAGAATTTTGAGAAAATTTGAAAATTTAATTAATTCTACTCAAAAGTAAGAAGCTTTCGCTCCTTATGTGAGGATTGTGGCACTGAAGCGTACCACAGGGTACTTTAAGTACAAAGTGCGGGTTGTACACTGTTATGTGTGCACAAGCCTTAGTAACCACAAATCAATCAATATATAATAAAGAAATATTGAAATGTTTGGTACCCGAGAAATGCAAGTTAAGTGTCACCAGTAGGCGTAGCATCGAAGTCTGTGAACCGAGGATCAGGTCGTCTGAAGGTCAAGATCAGGAATGATGGTCGAACACCAATGTAGCTTTCCAATCTCATGATCTGCTCACGACGACACAATCTCTCTTCTACCATATGAACAAAGTTGTGAACCATCCTTCTTGCATTTGCTTTCCACCTAGTAGTTTCACCCTTACTTAACCTCTTCTTGTCATCATGTAATCTTTCGACTAACCCATCACGAACTCTTTGTAGTGTGTCATCACAGAATTTGTGAATCTCATTGAACCTCATGTATCGGAGCTGACTCTTCTTATAGAGGTAGGTGATTCCAAATGACGGTTGTTGTATGAGCGTAAACTGTGATGATTCTTGAATTCCAGGAAATGTGAGTTGAGGTTAGTCAAGTTGAGTTTTTTCTGATAACTTTCAACGCCCAGCTGAAGATCTTCCACTCTTTCTTGAACTATTAAACGTCTGATGTAGAGAAGGAGAGATGCGATGAAGTTGTACTGTGTTGNAACCTCATGTATCGGAGCTGACTCTTCTTATAGAGGTAGGTGATTCCAAATGAC
This sequence comes from Artemisia annua, assembly GCA_014162995.1. Lineage (NCBI taxonomy): Eukaryota > Viridiplantae > Streptophyta > Magnoliopsida > Asterales > Asteraceae > Artemisia > Artemisia annua. The sequence goes on from LBNU01008785.1 coordinate 67,994, forward strand.
GGTTGTTGTATGAGCGTAAACTGTGATGATTCTTGAATTCCAGGAAATGTGAGTTGAGGTATAGTCAAGTTGAGTTTTTTCTGATAACTTTCAACGCCCAGCTGAAGATCTTCCACTCTTTCTTGAACTATTAAACGTCTGATGTAGAGAAGGAGAGATGCGATGAAGTTGTACTGTGTTGAAGTTGGAAAACGTCTGATCCTCCCTTGAACCTTTTCCAAGTACATGTCTTCTATGTCATTCAGATATAGGTCGGGGAAATCTGCTTCTCCAAACTTGTACTCCTTTTCATCTTGTCTCTTGACGATAATCTCTTGCATGAAAGTGTAGTTGAATCTTCGAGACTCAAAGATTTCCATTATGGCAACGATTCGAGACTTTTGCTTCACGTTTTCACTTGACGTCAGATGCAATCTGTGAGTGTAGCCGAGTTTACAACGATCTGGCCAGTGTTGAATACCAAGGAGAGCTTCTCTGTTGTAGGTTACAACAGAGTTGCTGAAGATCGGTGCTGACTCTTCAATGTCTGGTAATTCGTATCTAGCAGCAGGGACTGATATTGTCAGTGAAGAAGCATATCTTTCTTTGGAAATTTCATGGGCATGTTGAAGGTATCGAAGATCGTTGTTGAAGAAGAATCGGTAAGGTATCTTAGGCTTTTCAGGAAATCCTTGCAGAGGTAGTGGTTTAGTCCAGTCGGTGAAGTAAGGCTTGTTGTGTTTAGAATGGACGTCGTAGTTAGATTCAGGATTCAGCCAGTCGAACGTGCCAGACAAAGCGCATGCAATGTCCTCCATGTGGTATTGAAGTTCCACTTTGTTTCCCGATCTAGACTTAAGAAAGTCAAAAGCTTCACGATAGATCCTTCTTAATTCAGCCTTTGTCATCTTATCAACTTGAAGACCCGCTATGATACTTTGAGTATATTGCAAGGTGTTTCCAGGAAGCGGTTCGTCGTCTTTGTTGATATAAATAATGCGTAAAAATGTTATTGATATTTTTCGATATCCCTATGTTTTGACGATCACAAAATCTAAAAACATTAAACGTAAAATTACTACCTAAACAAGTATTTAGTTACAAATATCATATTTTCCAACAATATTACTTAAGGTATGAATAAACAAATGTCTAATACATTTTATGATCAAAGGGAGTTTTATTTAAACATTACAAAGTTTATTAAATCATATAAACATATTATATATTTTTGAAAAACACTTTTGGTAATTAAAGAAAATGTTTAATTCATAACAAATATATGAATTCAAATTTTAACCAAAATCAGTTAGTTTTTCACCAAATAAACTTTCCCCAGAAAAGACAAAGAAATCAGGCCGTTACAGGAGGGCGGCCCCCTTAATTATAAGGGGCGGCCCCCTTAATTTTAAGGGGGCCGGCCACCATTTAAGGGGGCCGGCACGCTCCTGTTGTCAGATTTCTTTGCCTATAAATACCTGCTCAAACCTGGTATTTTTTCTCACCTTTTGCACAAATATTTTCAGTCCAAATCCTTTTTAAACATCCTTCTAAAACCTTTGATCATAAGATTATAAGTCTTTGTTTCAAGTGATTCAATTCCTCGTCATTCAAAGTGCAAAAGAAGAATACTCCTGCAACCTCAAGTTTAAGAAGCATTGTAGATATTGTTAGTAGTTGTATATATTGTTTATAAAGGTGTAGTGTGGTTATAATTAGGAGATTTAGTAGTGATAGTTGTAAAGAGAAGTAGTGAAGAATAAGTAGTGTTGTGAAGTAGGATTAGTGAAGTTGTGTAGTAGTTGTGGTGTACATAAGTTGTGTAGAAGTTGTGATAAGTTGTGAAGAGTTGTGAGATTGGTTCTAGCTATTATTAGGACTCGACATTTTGCTTGGTGTCGTTAAACAGTGTAAGCAAAGGTGTGTAAGGCTTCTCCTCCATAAGTGAGCTTGTTGACATAGTGAAGAAAACTCTCGAGTTAGGTGCTCGGGGAGTGGAGTAGGACGAAGAGGAGATTCGTAGCCGAACCACTATAAATCCTTTTGTCTCGCGGTGCTATCTTTCTATCTCTATCTTTTTATTTACTTACTTACGTACTTGTCATTATATACTCTTGTAGATATACTTGTTTATAATTGTGCAAGCAAGTTGATATCACATAAAGTTAGAATCGAAATTTTCGAAACAAAAGTTTTTATAAATTAAAAAGGCGTAAAACTATTCAACCCCCCCTCTAGTTTTCCACAATTGGTATCAAGAGCCACGTCAAACAAGATTTTTAAAATATATTGTATTTTAAAACTTGAAATCGATCTATGGAAATGGAAAAATATTTAGAAGGGAAAATTATTTTCAAACCACCATTTCTTGAAAATGTAAGTTTTCTTGAATGGAAAAATCAATTCGAAAGTTATGTGAAATCAATAGACTATGATCTTTGGCATGTCATTTCAATTGGTGATGTTCAATCAATAAAAACTATTTTTGAAAAACAAAATAACTTGGCAAAAATGATTATATACAAAACTCTACCAAGAGTTGAGTATGAAAGAATATTTTTTTGTCAAATGGCAAACGACATATGGAAAAGACTTTCAAAATTTCATCAAGAAGAATGTCAAGCCACAGAAAATCTTGCACATAAAATAGTAGCAAATGAAAGTATAGTAGACAAATATTTAGTTGAAATGAGTACAAGTGCTACTAGTTCAAATCTTTTGTGTGAAGGTAATGATGACGAAAACCACATGATTTATGATAAGAGTGNATCTAAGGAATTAGTTAGAAACTTGCCTAGTCTAAGATATAATCAACATTTTTGTGACGCTTGTAAAATAGGAAAACAATCACATGCTAGTCACAAAGCTAAAAATATAGTATCCACTACTAGATGCTTAGAACTACTTCACATGGACCTCTTCGGTCCATCCGCGGTGCGGAGCTACGGTGGCAACCGCTACACCTTAGTTATAGTAGATGACTATTCACGATACACGTGGACTAGGTTCCTAAGTGATAAAACCGAAGCCTTTGAAAAATTTGAGACATTTAGTAAAATGATACAAAATAAGCTAGGATGCTCTATAGTTTCAATTAGGACGGATCATGGTAGGGAATTTGACAACAAAGTACAATTCGGAAAATATTGTGATTTAAATGGAATATCTCACAACTTTTCCGCTCCACGTACTCCTCAATCAAATGGAGTAGTAGAAAGGAAAAATAGGTCTTTACAAGAAATGAGTAGAACTATGTTAAATGAGCAATCTATTCCACAAAAATTTTGGTGTCATGCGGTAGATACTTTGACATATATACTTAATAGGGTGTCTATTAGACGAATTTTAGGAAAAACTCCATATTAGTTATTAAGAGGTAGAAAACCAAATATAGGCTACTTTAGGGTATTCGGAAGTAAATGTTTTATTCTTAATACAAAGGATTATCTCACTAAGTTCGACCCTAAGTCATACGAAGGAATCTTTCTAGGATATTCACAAAATAGTAAAGCATACATAATCTTAAATAAACACACTGTGAAAGTAGAAGAATC
>LBNU01008787.1:36243-46784 GCA_014162995.1 Artemisia annua
AAAAAAAAAAAAAAAAAAAAAAAAAAAAAAAAAAAAAAAAAAAAAAAAAAAAAAAAAAAAAAAAAAAAAAAAAAAAAAAGAAGAACAAAATTCTAACATACTAAAACTATCTTAAAAACAGTTTTGGCCTAAACAGTTTTCATATACAAACTATCTTAATAACAAAAATTTAGGTGGCCTCTCTATAAATTACCCCCATAAATATGCAGCCAAATATAACAGAGCAACCTCAAATATGTAGCAACAAAACTAACAAAAATTTGTTGCAAATTAAACTAAAACAACAAATCAAAACAGAATGAACCCTAACCCTAACTTTGAATCATTCAATAAAATGACAAAAAATTGAAAAAAAGTATATGAAAATTACCCTCATCAATTCCCTATCATGGGCATAATCCATGTTAAATTCGAGTATAGAGTAGTTTTATAAAAATTTGATGGTTTCAAATATGGAATGTGAGAGATACTGTCAGGGTTTAGGTTTTTATCAAACTGGCAGAAAGCAGGATGTTAGTTTTTGGGCCGGTTCAACCGTTAGTCCTGAGCTAGACCCAAAATGGAATGCATATAGTTGGGCTTAATTTTGAATATCATAATATTGGCCTATTGGGCTTGTAGAAAATTATCAGTGACGTAATAATTAAACTGATTTTTATATAACGTGCGAAAATATATATGACGTGATAAAAATACCGATTTTACTATATTCTAGTAAAATATCAGTGACGTCATAAATTCACTATTGACAAAATGCTAGTAAAAGAGTACTATGTAAGTTGCAGATATAAAAAATATCATAGCAGATAAAAAGTTTATGTAACTAATGTTATTGTAAAAAATAACTAATGAACAAACACAAAAAAAATAAAAAAAAAAACAAACAAACAAACCTACCTGATATAGCGTTTGATCCGGTAATTAGTTTATTCCAAGTTTTCAATTGGGGTTTCCAGAAAAACCTTCGCAACAATTTCTTGTGATGGATAGATAAAGAAATCATCTTAAAATTTTCTTTTACTATATTGGGGGTTTTCGAAATTGATTTTGAATTTGGGTGATTTGTCTTTTGTGTAATTGTTGTGACTGATTTGAGAAAAAAAATCTCCATGGCAGAGATAGATGAAAAAGTAGATCTAATTGAGGAAAACAAAGTACAAAGAGAGAGAGAGAAAAAACAAGAGGCGGTGTGTGAGTGTAACCCTAATATTACGCCTAGAGTATTTATATACAAACAAGTATTTCATAATTGCATTTAAAGTCCTTTTTTTTTTTTTTTTTTTTTAATCCAAAGTTCTTTTTTTGTTTGACAACTTTTTTCGTTTTGTCCCTCAACCTATTTGTGATTGAACGCTCGACTTGACTACTTAAACTCGGGGTTGAAAAGTGAATTGAGCTTTATCGAGTTTTTATTTATAAATCGAGCTCGAATCGCCTTCCAAAACCAGGCTTGAGTTCGTATGAACATACATTTTATGCTATAGTTCTATAAATAATCGTCAATTCGTCATATATTACTTTATATAGTATTGATAAATAGGTGTTATATGGATATTATCATATTAAAGAGTAAGAGTCCAATTTAACCAAAATTTAATAAGGCTCGCTAGACCCACACGACGAGTATTATTTAACTCGAACTTGACTAGGGATTCGTACTCGAGCAACTAGATTAAAAACATATTATGAACAAATACCTAGTAAATTATCTCAACTAGATTAAAAGTATATTATGAACAAATACCTAGTAAATTATCTCGACTTACACCCATGCTACCTATGTTCACCAACATATATAGATATTGTCCCAAATTAGTGTGACAAACACCTTATAAACAACATTTTCTTTTAAACAACAAATTATACATACATATATACATTTATTAGGATTCTTAGCTACAGTACCTTTGTTGCTACAGTGTTTTGTGAGGGGTGTTACAGTAGAATGTACAGTGAAATTAATATTTTAATGTGTGGTATAAATCGGATCTTCTCGATCTTTCTTCGTCTCTCTCAGTATGCATACAAGTGATTAGGAAGTAGCTTGTGTCGTGTTAGTGTACATGGAGTCCTTGAAAAGACCGCAAATGTATATACCTGTTGTCAGAGTATTATTATGAACTCGAGCTGTGTATTTCATTTTTAGTTGTGTTAGTTTTGATTATATAGTTTAGTAAATAATGCGACTAGTAATATATATATAAGTTGATAGTTGCCATACAAAAAAAATGAGCTGATGATTTTATACCTCTATATTTTGCTACCGAACAAGAGATATTTTGCTACCAAACAAGAGAAGTGGTTCTGGTCAAAATTTCTGGTCAATTATTCATTTATTTGTTGCTACCAGAAAAAGGAAATTCACTAAATTCTCGGCCAAATTCATTTCTAGCAATTTCTATTAGTATCAACTTATTTCATTTAACTGAATTTCTCTCTATCAAACATGCCATGAGATGAAATGGCATACCGTTTTAGAGATTTTGGCTAATTTGACATGGCAAAAACAAAATGATGCATAGAATGCATAGAACCACTGCCGTAAGTTTTAGGTTCGAAATTGACTTTACAGTAATTAGGACACAGAAAAAGCTTAGATCTAGTGAATGTAAATAGGAACAGAATGAAACTGACAACACCAAAATGTATGAAAGTGATATCTTATGTACAACTACGAATCTCATGAAAGTTTTGCCTAAAATAAAATAGGTATTTAAAAGGCCAACCAAAGCAGTTGCAGAACTTTTGTTGCAAGGTCTCTTACCATCAAAGGATCAGCAATCGTCACAGGTAAAGTTCTCTAGTTGCTTTGCCTGCTCATCAGTCATGTTTATGCAAGTAGGGTGATACCTGCAAACACGAAAGAATGATCTAAACCAACCAAACTGAATATTGCATCCTCAAATTATACTATCACATGGCATAAGAAAGAACCAAAAGCATGGGGCTGGAAACAGCTTTCTAAAATCAACAGGCCAATTTTCTGTATCCTAATTCTAGTGTCCAACAATTTGTATACTAAGCGGTTGCCGCAAAATTTATCCTACATTATAAATGTTCAGCAAGCACCCCACACCTAAAGACGATCCAGTCTCTAAAAAAAAATACATGTTTTCTGTTAAAAAATAAGCATCGTATCAAGGCAAAACCTTCCAACAAAAATACACACATCTTCATCTTCCTACTGTATTAAAATAAGAGAAAATTCCAAATTTGGTCACAAAACTCAAACCACATTCACTTTCTAGTAAAAGAAAACCATTTCCAAATTCAGTCTTGTGCGACCATGCGACTCCATAGAAGATTTGATAAGTGTCCAAAAAGTAGGTGATGTTTTTTGCTAGACCTAATTGACATTTTGTGCGACCAAAGTATTGTTTTGCTAGACCCGTTTGTCTTATGCAAAAAGTCAACCGTGGGCGCCACTTTTTTATTCGAAAAATATATAAATGAATATAAAAGTGGGACCCACTATTGATTTTTGACTAAGACAAAGTGAGTTAGCAATACATCACATTGTTCGCACAAAATGTCAAAAAAATCACCTACATTTTGGACACGTGTCAAAAATTCTATGGAGTCGCACAGTCTAGCGGTTACACAAAACGAATGTTGTTTGAGTTCTCTGACCAAATTGGCAAATTTAGAATTTTCTCTTAAAAATAAACTGAAGTTGCCACTTGCCAGGTGTCATAAATCAAACATTCCTTGCCATATGTGTCCTATAACCAGTGTTGTATCAGAGTTCTAATTTCATCTGCCATATAGTCAATCTCTAAGGCCCGTCGGTTTTAGACATAAGGGCAACGCTTAGGCTGCCGTATCTAATTTAGTCGCCATTTAACTACAACATACATGCAACAATTGACCTAAACAAAACCAACATGAGATGTTCTAACTCTCTTCGAGTAATTTAAGTAAACTAGTGATTATAAATAGAGTAAAATGCAAAAATCATCCCTGGGGTTTGTTAAATTTGGCGCTAATCATCCCTCATCGATACTATTAGCAATAATCATAACCGTGGTTCGTCTCATTTAGCAAGTATCATCCCCATAAGAGAAAATTACACCCCTGACATGTGCATAAACTGACCATTTTACCCCTATTATAACTTACCAAAAACCCCCCAAATTGCTCAACGCCACCCAAACACCCGTTCAACTCACCTATCTACTTACACAACCACACATAACCCCAAACACCTTCTTTATTGGGATAAAACACAGCTTTTATCATTTTCCTCTTTCACCTCTTCCAACAGGCAAAACCACTTCACAGTCAATGGCGGAACTTGAACATTTTTTTTAGGGGGGCCGAATTTATTCTTGTTTAGGGTCCGAATCGGAAGATTTGGTATTAACCCAACTAAAGTTTACGCGCCTAGAACCTCATTAAGTATTTCACACTGGGGCCGCAATTTTTTTTTTCTTTTTGGGGGGGGCGGGGCCCTCCCCTGCCCAAACATAGTTCCGCCATGCTTTCACAAACAAGCCAACACCAGTTCGTTAAACACACAAAATAAAACCTAAAAAAATCAAAATAACCTTACGTTGAAACATAATCATCCGCCAAATGTAAAATTCATTAAAATACACAACCAATACATTAATTATTATCCCAAACCACGGATCCTAAGTATAATTATCTCCCACCACTGACATAATTCCACCTGGCGCACCACCACCCTCAAGATCACTACCCACCGTCAGTCAAACCGCGCATCGTGGTACGCCCTGTATTTTACGAAACAAATAGTGCTATGACAAGATAATACGCCAGCGCTTGCCCATAACTACTGAGATTGTGAGTAGCAAGTGATCCACATCGTCTTCAACCGCCTCTAATCTCCATCCACTAAAGTCTAGCGGACAAAGTAGCGAACATGGCAATCCAGACGTCCTGAAGCCTCGGGAGTTTATTATAGAAAGAATTCCTGTTATGTAAACATCTGTTCAGAAATATACTACGTTAGGGAACCGTAATCAATAAGTTCTGAGGTAATTGGTGCAACTTTTTGACTTTCGTACCCGCCTATAAGATATTTCCGAGTAAATGGATGGATTGTTGATACTCCGTAACATAATATTGGTGATATATGGAGAAAAGCGTGCAATCTCCATCAGAACAGCTTCGCATAAGCCTAAAAAGTGTGGTGTTAAATTACATTGCAAGTATCGCTTCTGAGAAAGACCTCGGGATAAGTAACTAAATGATAAGCGGGAAAGTAATTAATCGAAGTATAATTGCAAGATTGGAAGAAACTAAGAAGAATCCGCCATATAGAAAAACTCATTTGATTTATTAAAAGAAAAAGAATAATAACCGTCATTCAGACTCGGAAAAAATATAAAACCCGCTATTCAATCGAGTTTAAAAATATTGAGAGATATGACGCTCCCTTTCTATTTCAGGGATTACTGCAATAAATGTAAAATATTTTATTTCCTGGGTATTAAGTCAAACCAATGCGCGTGGTCTAGGGCCACATATTTACCTTTAGCCAAGAAAGTCTCTCTCCAATATAATAGATATCCGGCGAAGGGAATGATGTAAGCGCCACATTTAACAAACCAAGGGGATGATGTTTGCAGTTTACTCTTATAAATATTTAGCTAGAAAAAAACACAGGGCGATGTGCATGGTAGATTGGTAGTAGGAAAAGGTTTGGAATCCAAGAAAAAGAGCTAATTTATCTTCAAATCTCATTAGAGGGGCCAACTTAATTTTTGAGAGGAGTCTTATTGACTTTAAAAAGAAAACTATAAGCTTTTAATTGATAATTAGTGAATAGACAAAACTTTGAGTGGGGTGGGTTGACCCCTTAGCAACCAAGTGCCTCTGTCCCTGAAGATACCCAATTATTAAAAAAAAATTAAAAACAACTAAATAGTTTTTACCTTAAAATGATTACTCTACAAAAATCAAAGATGCACTGTTCTTGGTCTGTGTCTTTTTTACATAAGGTGCGATTAGAGATTAATTCAGAACTATAGTGAACCTAAGTGTCATTAAACATCTTCTGTAGCTGTATCATGATTCTTATTTCATTAGTGTATTGTCACCTTTCAGATGCTTATATGTTCTTCTCCTTTCCAGAATAAAAAAAGGTTCCTCTCCTGTATAAGTGACTAGGGTACTTGATGTTATGGAGGTATAATTTTTTTATGAAAATGGTATACCAAAGCAAGAGGATGAAAGACAACAGTCAATTTCACGGTAAATATTGGAGTATATGATTACCATATACCATGAGAAAAAATAACTTCCATAATGTTCAAAAATTAGAAAAAAAAATCTGTGGTTTGTGTACATGACTACTGTTTAGCTTGCGTTTTCTGTTGGTGGAACTCTATAATGCAGGCTATCATGTGCATATGAAATTACAAGGTCCAAAATTATATCAAGATCTATTATAACTTAATGATTGCATAAAATTACCTATTTTGTAACACAATTTGATACAAATGAAACTTGGTAATTAAGCATTTCAAAAAGACATGTAGGGTAGCCCCGTACACCAGACGGGTCTATAATCTAGTTTGGTATGAGAGTAAGAATATTAACAAGCTATCAACCATGTCATTAAAACCTTTTAAGAGCTTATTTTATCAATCCTAACTTCCATGTAATTAACAGCTTATTCATGCAACAAGATTACACCATTTTACCAGTATTTGCAATATTCTTTTAACCATTTAATAGATAACGCCATTTCTTATCAATTTTTAACTGGTTATCAGTTAATGGTATTTATGTTATTTTTACATATAATACAACAGCTTGCAGACATTGGTAAAAAGGAGTAAATGGTACAAAATAAATGGTTACATGAAGTAGTAAAATGGTGCAGGTTCATTGATGACTAAACAATAAACCCGGAAATGCACTTTTCATGTCAAATTGCATTTTAGAAAGAAAATATAAATAAATGAAAAACAAAATATAACAAGAAAGAAACATAACATACCAGTCTTTGCAAGCTTCACACTGTACCATCGAGACATCAGGGTTACTTGGCATCTCGCATTTGCAATACCTTCAAAAGAGAATCATGAAACAATAACCGGAAGTCTTAGAGCAGAAATGATTTTATCTATCAACAAAGGTAAAGAATGGAAAACATACACCAAAACGAAGTCTGGTGTGAAGCATCCAGTGGCATGATCGTAGTCAAAACGACAAAAGTAATCTTCTGGCCGGACATCCTCAAGACTGGTGTAACTCTTGTAGGTATGAACAATACACTTATCTAAAATTGTATCAGCACTCTGAGTATCAACGTCGTCTGACGAGAATAATTCCTTTTTTCCATGAAACTGTTTTCTCCCTGCAATCGTTTCCTCTGGACGATAGTACCATATAACATTAGCATTCACGTTTCCCTCGGCATCAGCCTCAAATCTCTGAACACGAGCCACATATGGGGCTTCACTTTTCCCTGAAGGTCTCATCAACACTGTTTCCCCAACTTGAAAACCATATGAAAACAATGAACTCAGAATCTCAGAGAAAAAAAGTACATAACTTAAATTAAAGGATAGGCAAGGAAAAAGACAATCATGAACAATACTAACTACACTACATGCCTCACACGTACATGAATAATTGTGTATATTTGCATGTATGAATTTTAGTAGATTGAGAATTTATGCATTTATCAGGGGATATGGTGCATTGTATATGCAACTTTTTTTTATGATGTATTGCTTTACACAACAACACATGCGTAAAAAAACGGGGTTTGTTGTTGTTTGATGTAAAAACAGATATAAGAAAATGTCTAATTATTACTTCCTCTGTCCCAAATTATAGGTCCACCTAGTGTTCACTTTCATACTTCAGCCCAATTTTTTAAAACCTGGTTTTTTGACTGACCCGGTTGAGCCGTTGGGTCACCAATTCGACCGCCGGGTCAAACCGGTTTTCTACATGTCCTTGAATATGGTCTGGAGTTAAGACTCCTTGTTTGACTGGGAACCATGTTGGTCACATACTCCCATGATTTTGAAGACGTAACCTTTAGACTCCTAGAAAGGGTTAAAACATAAAAAATCTAGTGAGAAATAGATACATTATTGAAGAATGTATTTAGGTTTAGCTTATAGAGAAAAAAATAGAGTTTTTACCTCACCAAGAGCATCACCAGTAACTTCCTATGAGATCCGTTTGTCATAGAATGCTCGAGTACCCAATAAACTACATGCTTTAAAGTATTGAAAAACTAACTTTAATTGAGCTAGCAGAACCAATCAAAGCAACACCTTTTAAGTTGTGTTTTACTCAACAATAACTAAGTTTGATTGTTATTAGAATCAGCTTACTCAAACATTTCCTCCACTATGTTCATTTGTAATCTTAAGAAAGAAATTTGAAACCCGGCGGGTCAAGGTGAGGCGGGTCAAACCGGTCCGGCTGAAACTCGGTGATTCAATCTGGGCTTTAGAACCTCAAAATAGTGGCTCCTTCCGGCCCAGTAACATGAGCGGTTACTTCAACCGGCCAAGTCAAACCGGTTTTTAAAACATTGTTTCAACCAATTAAAATGTTTTCAAAGGTCAACATAACATGACATATCATTGGTTTACACTTTTCTTAATTTTTTTTTCTTAAACAATGCGCATGTAAGTGGATTTATAATTTGGGAGGAAGGAGTACAACAGTCAATTTCGTAAACGGACAGGTAAATGAAAACATAAACAAGCACAAATAGATTATAGAGTTCCTAACATATATCATAATAAATAACGAAATATAAGGGTAAAAAAAAGTTCATACATCTGATGACTTTATTGGTGCCTTTGATGGTGTAAAATTCCAGCTTACGTTTTTTTGCCACAGGATGTGAGAGAGAGCGAGATTTGGTTTTCGCCATATAGAGCTCTGACCGAATTAGGCAATTCCTTTTTAGGGTTTTGGTTTTAAATTTAAACGAAAAGAGTGAAATCGTTGGTGCTGTTGGACAGGGAATCGGAATTTTTAGGGTGCGTTTGGTTTTGAGTGAGGTTGGGATATAAGGCTGGACACAATAACAAGGGTCGCGACCCACTTTTTTTCCTGCCACGTCAGCTTTCTCTCTTCAGCGACCTGCAGGCGATTGGGTGCCCAGTAAGGGCGACCAAGTTCAATTTTTTTTTTTTTAAACATTTTTAACACAAAATAAAATTTCATTCATAATTAAAACGTTACATATTAATTCAAATAAAATAAAAACATTACAACACTTATTCAANGGCTAGTTTTAGGAGTAGGAGTAGGATTAGTGTAAGTGTGTTTTTAATACAAGCTTTTATTTTACTTTTTCTCTCTACTCTCTCTCTAGATTACTTTTTAATCTTTACATGTTTTGAATTTAATCTTGTTATTTTTAATCTTTTATATGAGTTTTTATTAAATCTTGTCAACTTTGCATGGTTTTATGGGTCGTATGGAATGAAAAATAATGGGTTAAGCTTATTATGATTCATTAGCTTATATAAGCTTATTTAGCTTCTTCTAAACTTGTCTTTCATAAAGCTTTTATTGGTTCTCATTAGTTTTAATCTTTTATTTCACGTAAAAATCAGTTCCTTCGTTTTTCATTTTAGTTTTTGCGAGTTTGGAAGTTTAGAATTAGGGTTTTGCGAGTTTGGTGAACATTTAGCGAGTATGGTACTAAAATTGCGAGTATGGAGGTTTTCTTTAAGCTTAGCGAGTATGGCAATAGGGTATTAGCGAGTATGAATTCTTGTTTGCGAGTATGACAGGCCTAAAATTGCGAGTATGGGATTTTAGGTTATAGCGAGTATGGTGGTTTGATCTTGCGAGTATGATAACCCTAGGATTGCGAGTATGGGACCTTGTTGCTTGCGAGTATGAAGTCTCTCAATCCTTGCGAGTATGACAATTTGATTAGCGAGTAGCAGCCTAGACCTTAGCGAGTATGGGTTATAGAATTTAGCGAGTATGAACCCAACTTTAGCGAGTATGAGTTTGACAATCCTTGCGAGTATGGGACTAAAACTCTCTTGCGAGTATGGTGTTGAACCTTGCGAGTATGGATTCATGTTTTGCTAGTATGGTATCTTTTTCTAAGTTCTTTCCGAGTTTCATTTTCTTTTCCAAGCCGAGCTAGGCTTTTATTTCCCTCATCGTTTATCGAGTGAGGTTTTCTTTTTATTAAATCTAAACGTTATGCTGTCGAATTTACTTAAAATCTTTTTAGTGTCGTTTCTTATTTAAGTCTTGTGTCTTTTTGTTTTTAGTCTTAAACTTACTTTACGTTTTAATGTTTACAAGTCTTTTAATTTCTTTGTCGCTTAACTTTATTTAAAATGAGTCGTGAGTAGTTTTTAAACGTGTTCGCTTAGTGATTCGAATTTGTGAGTTAAGTAAGAGCGTTAAACGTTTGTGATAAATAATCGAAAGATTACTTAGACGTGTGATTTGATTATTCAAAGACAAAAACCTTTGGACGATTAATTCACTCGTCTTGAGTTATTAGCTCTTCAAAAGATTAATTGACAACTAATCTCGAGAAAGAAAAATAACTCGTCACAAAC
>LBNU01008791.1:2383-20210 GCA_014162995.1 Artemisia annua
TGGTAGCGTATATATAAACGGCCGATATAAAGTAAATAGTATGACATCATAAGATGGGCGTGAGAGAGCGAAATCGTGACTAGGGGATATACTCTTTATTCATCTATTAGTATGGATACAAAATAGAGCATAGAAGTTACGTGAGAGCAAGCGCGCGCGGATATCGAATAATGGTGAAAGACTTAAAAATTTTCGAAACTAAGTTATAGTTTAGGTTTTGAAAACGACCTAATTCTCTATAACTAATGCTCTGATACCATTCTGTGACACCCCCAAAATTACAACGCAGCGGAATACCAATTTAGGTGTCACTTCATAGTTCATACACACAAGTTATATAAAACGACCTCAAAAGAGACGTTTAATAAAATGTCACATTCGATTTGATAAATCAGAATACAAAGGTCCCAACAATTTCTATTCAAAACTTAAGTTACATGTGTTAAAATACGACTCATATGTATATTTTAAAGATAAAAAGTTATCGAATGTGTAGAAAACAAGTCCTTCAATATTTGATATCCACGCGACTCCGATTGCTCCCAATGCTCAGCTAGCAAAATGATACCTGAGAAAATACATGCTAAAAAGTCAACATAAAGTTGAGTGAATTTATAGAGTTTAATAAGTAATAAGTTGAATACAAGCATTATTCATCAATTGACATGTAACGAATACAAGTCGGGAAATAAGAATTATAACATCAAGCTCATGACACCGAACCTTAAAGAAATTTAATAATGCCCATGAAGGTAATCATTGCCATTTACCTTAGATTCTCAATATTATGTGCCTGTTTGATCTACCGATATCAAGTGAGCGCTACTCACCCGGACATGTTTGTTAAACCCAATATGCATATTCATAATATTAGCGTTTACTCAGCACGTAATTAACGGTCCATGAAATTAGGGACTTTTAGGGCAAGAAGTACTCGATGTCTATAATTCACGTAATCGGGTCAAGCATACCAAAAACTACTTGTATCCAGTTTATAAAATAAGCATGTATCTCCCTCGCGAGGTTTATAAAAAAATTTAATTAAGTAAAATGCGAGGCTATGAACTCACCGAGAGTAGAGTGAACGATCAAATGAAGTAGTGAAGAATAAACCGCAAGTATAATACGAGCAACCTAGATATATACGAGTGTCTTAGTTTCTAAAATAGTGATGCAATAATATTTATATGTTATATAGGTTATAATCTCAATTATGCTTGGTACATAATATCTAAATAATCATCAAACTTAATTTGGCATTATAAAGTGACTACAAGTGTGAAATATATACTTTTACAAAACTTCATGTATTAATTATTTATTAGTTCATAAGTCCAAAATAATTCCAAAAAGGTTCAAGTTAAGTCCAAGGGTTCAAAATATATTAAGTGGTTCAAAATAAAACTTAAAGGTCCAATTATATAAGTTATTGCTTTTACATGTTTAAATTTTATAAAAGCTTATGAATTTTTAGTAACTTGTTCATTTTCAAAAATTCGCTACTCGCAAACCGTAAGCCCAAAAATTATGTTCTTCATATCCCTGGAAAGATATTTATCTGAACTAACAAGTTTTGTGAGTCACACTAAGTTAAAAATTACAATACAGTAGTAAAATTACCAATCAATCCATATTATTCAGTCCTGAAGTTACTAATATTACAACAGTCCCGCGAAAATGCGATATCTAGAGTTCTACAAGCCCGATTAATTCCCCGTTTGCGGCCACGTTTAAGTTAGGATGTTATCTATAACTTTTATGTTTTATGCAACAGTGGTTTATTCATAAAAAAATGACTTTTATAGGATCCAAATCTGTTACTAAGAATATGATATGTTTCACGAAAACATTTTTAAATTAATCATCGGGTGTCGTCATGGGATGCACGACCCAGGAAAATGACCACAAGACATAGACCTACAACTAAATATTTTTATTTTAAGTTCAAAGTTTACTGATTAGTGCAGTTAATTCCGTTTTTACCCTTCATCAAAACTGTCTTTTGCATGACTAGTCCATGAGTGATTTTCTAGTGATCTAGCTTATGTACCAAGTCTAACCAAGCATGATAACTCATATAATATAAAAATACATCAAATAATATTGCATTTACAGCAATGTTGCAAAAATCGTGAATCGGTACTGAGGCGGTCCGGGGCCGATTAGCGATTTTTTACTGATTAATCGGCCGATTTTCTTGACTCGGCCGATTTCCATGGAATTCTTTCCAAGGTCCTGGGCCGATTACCGATTAATCGCCGATTAATCGGCCGATTCGGCCTATTTTTGCAACACTGATTTACAGTAGTGAAAGTAAAAATAAAATGGAAAGGGAGTGGAGAGTTTCCTTACAAAAGTTAAGAACAAGAAAAATTACAAGAATCAAAGAACAAGGAGCTTTCAAAGGTCACCAACAAGAAGTCTTGTGAACTTTGGCAAGGAGAGCTTTCAAAAGGTCATGGAGATCTTGAAATTACAGCTATGAAATGATCTTGGGAGTCATCAAAAGTCTTGAAATACTATAAAATCTCAGCCCTTAAACCCAAGAAAATTAATGTTGATGATGATGATGTTTGATGGTGATTATGAGCTAGGATTAACAACCAAAAGACTAAGATCTTTAACACATGAACATGGAACTAGATTAAAATCAAAATAATGGTATTATTGGGCTGAATTTCGTTGGAAACAAGAGAGGAGAGACAAGTTTGGTGAAGTTTACTATGTTGGTGATACAAATGAGGAAAAGTGTAGGTTTTGATGGTATATTATGTAAGGACATGCAAGACCTTAAGACAAGTGTCCAAACCAAGATATGTGGCCTTGGTAAGGCACCAAAGCCGTCCACCTAGGGACGGGGGCAAAAGTGAGTGGGCTTTGTGATATAATTTGGTTATAATGTGTGTTATGTAGTGTATTTTGCTCCCGGTAATTAAAACGTAGAGTTTTTAAGGCGCGTAACGTAGTACTGGGTAGTAGTATAATGTAAAGCATATAAAAATGTTAAAACTTATTAATATAATTTATTTGAGTATTTTAGATGAGTGGTGAGTTCATCGAAGGGTTTAAATATTGTTAAAACTGAAACCGTGAGTTGAAAACGCGTTTGGTGATATCGGTTCTTGATAAAAGTGACGTAAACTTTGAAAATGACACAACAAGTATAAAATTCATTTGTAAACATGAAAATAGGTTAAAAATTCATAAAATATGAAAAATTGTCATAGTCTAGGGTTGGTTCACTTTATTAAAACCTTAAAACATAAATTTAAATTGCGTAAGATGTAAAAAGGTGCAAGGTTTAAATAAAATGGATATAGTGAGTTATGACTTTTAAAAATAGAGCTCCGTCCCGGAGTTCATCCACCTACGCTGTAACAAGACTTTAAAAAGATTACGGCGTAAAGGAACATCAACTTATGCCGTAAGAAAGAATTTATGAAGGCTACGGCGTAGCCAGCTATATGGCTACGGCGTAATGATCCACTAAAGGGCTCCACGGAGTAAACAACTCTCTAGCTACGACGTAAGCCCCAATTTGAGGTTGAGAGGGACTAACAAGGCCAAGGAAGAAGTTACGGTGTAGCAACCCTAGTAGCTACGCTGTAGGAAGACTCTTATCAAGATATTACGCCCGTAGCACTTGATCAATCTACGGCGTAACACTTATTTACAAAGGTTACGGCGTAGCAATCTTATCAGCTACGCCGTAACAAAGTCGGGCCTATAAATACCAGCCCTAAATCCGAGTTTATTCATTCACTTTTCACTACACAGAAGTTGGGAGAAACTCAGAGAGTAGGAGGAACGAAGTTCTAGCCTCATAGAAGTCATTTCCAAGGGAGGATTCACACACCAATCATAAGTTTATCCATACCTTTGTTTTGTATTCGATTCATGTTTACTTTTGTATTAACTCAAACTTGTTTTACTGCAATTATGAATATGAGTGGCTAAACACCTCTTGGTGTTAGCCTAGTTATGAAATTGTTATTGTTTTGATTTAGTTTTCTACGCATCTATTGTCTATTGTTTGTATACTTTTATGGCGAGGCTTGGGACACTCTAGTTCCCGTAGTGATTAGCATTGGTTGTTCCCTAGAGACTTTTGGAATTAACCCTAGGAAGCAAGTCACTAGGGATGTGACTTGGTGATAGCAATATCACCATACACGTGCGAATTAACCCTAGGACCACCTACCGATGCTAGACACTTAACGGAGTTAGAGGGGTGTAAGATCTGACCATGACGCATTCGTTAGACTTGTCCATGTTAGTAGAGGCACTTAATGACTCTTGCATTTTCGTTCCGATGAACCCAAGGCTTTACAATAGTTTTGGATAGGACAAGGTGTAAGATAGACGTAGGTGATTTAACCCTCTGATCCGAAATGAATTAAATCCCCAGACGATATGATAGGATGCACTTATAAGAAAACTAGTCGAAATGATAACAAGAGTAGTAATTATGTTAACACTACTTCTCTCTTATTATTTTCTTTTATTTTATTTATTTGTCTTGTCATTTACTTTTATCTTTCAATCATAAAACCCCCTTTTAAACGTGACACGAACTTAGATAATTTCCACACACTTAGCTCTTGGGACGACCTCGGCTTTACCAACTAGCTATACCACACACGATCGGATACACTGTCCGTTAGTGCGTAAAGGTAAACCTTAGGTAAACGAGACTTATATAAATATTAAAACCTAGTCAGTAAAACCTGCATCACATAATCAGTTCCTAAAGGCATCGGGGCAATTCCTAACAGAGGCATAAATGTAGTAATACGAAACTCCTATCAGCACCAGTATCAAATAATATGGAAGCATAGCGGTTGTTGAGAAGGAACGTACCAGTAACGACGTTCGGGTCCTCCTTGATCTTCTTACCAACCGCATACACCCTTCCTTGAGCTGCTCCCACATCTATTGGCTGAACTTCAGCAACTTGGATTCCTCGGTTTCCTCCTGCTCCTTGGTGACCTTGGTTATACCCACCATTTCTGGTACCTCTGTTTCCCCGGTTTCCTCCATTTCAAGTATTTCCACCATTCCATGTCTCATGGCATTCATTCTTGTAGTGTCCCTTCTTACCACATCCAAAGCAGGTGACATTCGCCTTCCAATCATTATCTTGAGACATTTGCACCATAGCAAGTGGTCGGGACCTACAATCCTTAGCAACATGCCCTTGTTTGGAGCAATTCTTGCACACCGTAGCACACCTTCCATAGTGGTGGCAGTTGCATCGTCCACACAACGGCTTACTCCCTTCATAACCCTTCTTCTCTCCATTATCAATGGCATAAGCTCTGGCAGTCTCTTGCCGTTTGTTGGGTCTGTCATACCCTTGGCATGGTCATTCCTTTTCCTCTTATCCTTCCTTCCTTTCTTAGTATTCTCCAATACAATGGAATCCATTAAACTCTGAGCGATAGTGATGGCCTCATAGAGGTTTGTGGGTTTTGCAGAAATCACATCATTCCTCGTTGCTAGTGGCAATCCATCAGTATATCGCTCAATCTTGAGTTCCTCAGTTTTGACCATGTCAGGGCAGAGCAATGACAACTTCTGATACCGACGGTTGTAAGTTGTCATATCAGTACCCTTCACCTTATGGTTCCAGAATTCCATCTCCAACTCTTTAATCTCATTCCTTAGGCAGTAAGTCTTGATCAACAAGGCTTTGAACTGCTCCCAAGTCATACCATACGCTACATCACCTCCAACTGACCCTATGGTAGTTATTCCACTAAGTTAGCGACTCATCCTTCAGTGTAAACGTAGCAAACTTCACTTTAGCATTCTCGCTACAGTTGCTAACAGTAAACGCTGACTCAGTTTTCTCTATCCATCTTACCAAATAAACTACTCCTTCGGTTCCGCAGAACTTGATGGGTCCACAAGTACAGAACTCTTTGTAGTTACAACCTTGAGTTCGGGGCGGTGGTGGAGTTCCAACAATGTTTTTGGAGTGATTCGACTCTGCTAGCAGTTCAGCTACACACTGATTCACAAGCTGGTTGATCATATCCTGATCGACGGTAGGAGGGTTAGGCGGGATGTGTCCATTGTCACCCTGAACATCGATGTTCGGGTTTTCGACATTGTGATTGGTAGTTTCTTGATTGTCGGGAGTTGGGGTTTCAATGTTTTGCCTAGGGCGTCGTCCTCGACGGCCGGTAGTAGGCACGGCAGGGCCAGTTCGCGTGGTCTTGGGTGGGTTTCGTCGCGGAGCCATCAATCTGATTCACAATAGAAAGCTTCCATAAGTTCCCAACAACATATATATATATCAGTTGAGCACGATACGAAGGAATAGAACAGCGCTTGAGTACCAATCACAGTAACAAGGACACACATATTATGAATCAATATAGCACGAGTTTGGAATGAGAATCATAAGATGCACTTCCATAACCATAAGATCAATACATAGTTTTTGAAGTACAATGAGCATGAAAGATAGAAAATCGTTACTAACGATTTGAACATCAAGATAAAGAAGGATAGTTAAGATACTCTAAGATAACTAGTGCCTGTAACCAAGAACTTCTCGGTTTAGAGCATGTACCACACCATAAGTCTAGCTACGTCTAGCCATGGTCTCTATGAATTTCTCTCATCGCCCTCTTGAGACTCTCCAACTCTCTCCACACTGAAGCAATCTCAATCCTGTGACTACCACTATCGATTCTCAGATCTAAGATCTCCCGCTCGAGGTCATGAACCTTGCGCCAAAGCGCACGGTCCGCATCTCGGGTGGTCATGAGACCTCTTTGAAGGTCTCCCAACTGCTCACGAAACCCGGTCATACTCCCTCTAACAGTCACATACCTACTAACCAAGGCTCCCATATCTCTTGTCAAACCATCAAAACCAGTCGACATACCCTCAAAACGGTCTAACAAATCCCTAATCCTCTCTCCCTGAGCAACCAAACGCTCCCAGATCTGTCTAGTCTCACCAAGGTCAGCAGACTCTGAGGCTACCTCCGACGGTACATCAGATCCTGGTGAGAGAGGCGGTGGTGGTCCTGGGACATAGGGTATAGGCGAGAATGGAGGTGAATCAGGCTCATGCGAATGTGTAGAATGGGCTGGGCTTTAAGCCGGCGAAATAGCATCATCAGGAACACCCTCCTCCTCCTCCTCAGGAGGGTCAACATACTCATCCTCCTCCTCCATAGGAGGGTCAACATCTTCATCCTCCTCAGAGTAAGAATCCATAAGTCTACGCCCCTGAGAGGGTGAACCAAATGGTGGTAAAGTCGGCGATCTAGGACGGCGACATAATGATGAAGTCGGTGATGTTGACAGAAGAGAGTGAACAGGAAGCTGAATAGGTGGTGATGGAGGTCGTACTGACATACGAGCTGTAGTACGATATGGATATCGTAGTGTCTATGCTCGTGCCAGCACCTGATGTAAAGTGAGCTATCGCGAAGAACTGGGGCGATCAGCTGATAAAGCAGGTAACTGAGAAACAGGTGAAGTATGTGGGCCTGAAGTGGCCGATGATGATGAAGCAATAGCATAATGTCGGACGATCATATAAGGATCATCCTGAGCTGGAGAAACCTGAGTCCGTGCTGGTCGAGATGTGCCAGTAAGGATGCTCTCAGATACATCGGCAATGAGTGAAGGCATGGTCTGTGACAACAGCGTAGGGATAGGTGTAAAAGTTTCAAAATAATCAAATGCGCATCTAGTGTCAACTCAACAACATAGTTCATAAAATAAAATATGTCTCTAAATAATGTTAACAAGCACCGCATTACTCTAAACAAGTTTAAATAAGCAACCTCTTAAGTTTCAACATGTCATGCTCAATAACCATTGTTCATATAGTTCTTAAAAATATGTCATCATAAGCCAACAATCAATCATAGTTAAGTCATAGTGTAAAGTTCCAATCATAGCTTAAGTTCTCATATCCAAATCCAAAGCATAATCATATCTCACTCTCATATAGTTCTAAACTTATCTTAAAAGGAAAGCTTCGGCTTGGCAGCTAGCAGGCGTTGGTCGAGGATCGATGTTTATGAAAAATGGTTATAGTTTAGGTTTAATATATTACCTAGTTCTCTATAACCTGGCTCTGATACCAATCTCTAACACCCCTAAAATTCGTACAGCGGAAGACTTAACAAGTTTTCAGGGTGCTACTATAATGGGTAAACATCACAAGTATAGATAGCAAGATAGCATAGATATGAATGTAAAGAAAGGTCAACATTTAGTTATAAAGCTTACATTCATCCAAAATTAATTATAGGAAAGCCCATAGTTAAATAAAGATAGGTCCATAATATTAAAATCAGAGTCTTTATCGATCCCTCAACCATGCTGAGTGCCAAGCCTCCGAAGTCCAAGTTATGCAAGCTAGCAACTAGCTACCTGAGAAAAACATGCTAAAAGGGTCAGCTTTCGCTGGTGAGTTCATAGGTTTAAGTTATAAAGCAGTTGTGGACCTGAAGAGTTATTTGCTAAGTGTGACTAGAGGCAGATACAGTTTCTACATTCCATCATCAATCCAAATTCAAATCAATTCCATAACATTTGTTATATAGTGGTTGTGTGAGTGGGCCCTTCAGCGGTCACTAGCCAGGCATCAGCTATAGTAAGGAACCACCCATTACTACCCTGGTCTAGGCCGGAAGTAGATGTCCATACTTAGCTAGGCAATAGTTATAGCAAGGGATTGCTACCCTAGTCTAAGGCAATATCTACCGCATATCTAACCTTAACTAGCCAACACTAATAGCAAAACAAAAAGTTGTAGCAGGTCCGAGAAATTAGTTTGCATGTTTTCTCCCTCAAGTTTAGAAAGCAGTAAAGATATGAGTAAAAGTGGGGCTATAAAACTCACCTCAAGTCTAGCAAGCAGTAATCAACAAGTATGAGAATGTAAGAGAGCAGCTAATACGGCACAGCAACTACGGACTTGGCATAACCTAATCATATGTATATATAAGACTTACCTTAATATTGTTCCAAATACTATTGTTCTCCCATAGTTTCCCAAATAGTTTCAGTTTATATCCCAAAAATGTTTGTTGAAAAGCATTAGTTGTTGTTTGGTATCGTTTCGTATCGGCGGTGTGGGTGTTAGAGACAAAGTCTCAACTCAAGTGAACTCAGGCCAACAAACAAGTATGCCAAGTAGGTTCACATATGTTCAAGTAGTCAAGTATTCCACATAACAAGTAATGTCAATTATACCAAAGATAAGGTCAAATGATATGACCTTATGAGTCGATAAGTCTTCGTAAGAAGGGTCAATCTCTTATCAAATTCGTCAACTTGATAAGCTTAACCATTCTTCCGTTTACTTATTGATTCTAAAGTTATATCGCCTAATTAGTTGTAGGATATATTTCTCACTAATAATATCATTTAATACATTTATTGGGCTTCTATTGGGCTCGTCAGTCCAATAGATCCAATAATCGTACTAAAATGACCTATTAATGTTAAATTGATCCGAAACTTACTAACATTTGAGGTGTAATAAATACCCTAAGTATAATATATATCCTAGTTCCACGTGCACTCAAATATTTAATAACTCACGTCAAGAAACATTTTGTTTTTGGAAAGTTCTTTTGTTTCTATTTCAAAACAAATTCCATTTTAATAACTCACGTGCACTCAAACAAATTCCATTTTAAACCAACTTGTTATATAATTAATAATGTTTCCGATAATTATTAATCTAACTAAATAGTTAATAGTTATCGTTAACGTTATTATTTATAACTTTACTTATTTAATATATAAGTGAATATACATATGTACGTTGGCATACATATATACTTAGACTTATATATATAAGTTTAGCGTTATAATTGATTTTTAGCGAGTTATTATCTAATTGAGTCCACGTGTCCGAGTCATGACTTCCCAGTCCACGTAATCAAGCAAAGTCCAATGCCAATGTTACGGCATTGTCGAAGTCAACCAAGACTAAAAAGTCAAAGTGACATCGACGTTGCACTAAGCTCACAATCATAACATATAGTCACAAGTAAATATACTTCGTCCCATCAATATCAAATCCAACCTCTCAAACAACTTCAACCATACGAGGCCGACTACGGCTCTCGCGACTAACCTATCTCCGTCATCTAATTTCCATTCCAACAATTCCCACATTCCACAACTACGCCACAAACTCTTTCCCATCGTCTCAAAATTCATCCAAATAAGCCTCAAGTCAAATAAAAGTCAACCAACATATTACCACAAGTTTCAATATTACCATTTTAGCCGAAATACATAACGGCAACTATGTGTGTCAAAAACTAAAATAAACCATAACAAATATAACCAAAACATTAATATAACAAGAAAAATAACACAAGTCGGCCACTAGGACCAAAACCATGACCATAGGGTCTCGGCTAGGGCTTGTACGAGCCATACCCACGGTCTAAGGACCTTGTGGGTTTTGGCCATGTAACCAAACACACCCAAAGTGTGTCAAACTTGTTCCAAACATAACCAAATCATAAAGTATGCATCAATAATCAACCACAAGCCTCAAACTAAGTCTAAAACATCAAAACCCACCAAAAATTCGTGGGTTACCCACGACCTAAAAATAAATCTGAATCCAAACACTCCCAAATTGATACCAAACTTGTTTGTTTTATGTTTTTATTATCCAAAAACCATTAAAATGTAAAATCCGAATTAATTTTAACCCAAAATCATAAGTTCTTGTAAGTTTGACTTGGATTAAAGTCAAACCCATAAGAAAAGTTAACTAGCTCACCTTTTCTTCTTAAATCAACAAGATTTGAACAACAAGGAAGGTATATATGATGATATGTGGCTCGAATTTGGTGTGAAAATGGTGATAGAGGTCGTTTGGTGGTGTAAAAATTATACTGGAATGGTGAGAAAATGATGGGGATTGATTTGGTAGTGTCAAATGATAAGAAAAATATGGTGGTGGTTGTTTTTGGGTGGTGGCCGGCGGCAAAGAGAGAGAGGGAGGAGATGAGATGAAGTTGGTGATGAAAATGATAGGTAAGGGTTAGGGTTAGATTACTATTAGTTATATTTTAGGTTTATTGCACTTTGGTCCATAGTTTGTTAGTTATTTAGCCACAAGGGTTTGGTGTAGGGACTAGTGGTGAAATAATCTTAATCTCACCCGGTTTCACTAGTTCATAATCATGGAAAAATATTAGATGTCACTGGAAGTGTTTTTAAACCCTTCCGTTAGTTTTAGATATGTTTTTCCATAAAAGGTTATAACAAATATGTTTATAAAATAGACATAATGTTTTTCTTAATTTTTGTTTACATAACTAAGTCAAGGCTAAAAAAAATGTGTCATGGCCACTCTTGGGTTCATTCTAGTGATTCTATTATTAATAGTACTCTAGTTCTCAAATGTTTGAACTATAGCCACGTTTGTTAAGGGAAATGTAATTGTTAAATGTTTATTAGGATTTCTAGTGTCAAAGTCACGTAGTGCCTAAGCTAAGGGATAAAATATATCAAATAGCATGTATGGGGCTAAACATTCTATATAAGCTTCTAGTTTCCACATAAAATCTTAAGACTCAATAGGATTTCCAATAGTTCATATGTTATGTTTATGAAAATGTAATGCGGTGAGTTTTGAAAAAGGTGCCCTAAATTACCGGTTGTCACACCTAGAGACTCGTAACTAATAGAAAGGTTATAGAGAAGAAGACCATCGACAAAATCACAAGAGTGGATTAGGTTCTTGTGATTCTTCCCTTGCGGAGAACGTGTTCTTTCAAGAAATGATAAGAGAAGGAGATTAAGAACACAAGATGATAAAATTAGAGGGTGGAGAGAAAAGAAATTAGAGAGAAAGAATAAATGGCAAGGGGTTTGGAATACAATAGCCAAGGGTGGGTATTTATAGGACAAAAACCCAATACTGGGAGAAATCACTACGAGGCTGGCGTGCTGGCCTCGTGCTGGAGCGTGACCAGCCCGCTAGAAACACATATTGATTTTTCCCTTTAACAACCCAACCTTGCTAAACCCCTAATTGTGCTTCACACTTTGACCTATCCATTATTCATCATCAAGGTCAACCAACTCAAATAGCAATTTGATAAAAATCATTTGTGAAGTATTTAACAAATTGTTTTGGGTATAAATCAATTATCAAAGAAGGAAAGAGAGATGGGATAATTGGTGTTGTTCTAATAATATCACGTCTACTAACTAATTTTAGAGAGATAAAGTGGGTGTGAGCACTTTTAGTTTAGAGAGAGAAACAAGAGGAAACATAGAAAGTCTCGCAAGACATATTATTAGACACACACCTCAAAACCCATGAGGTAGGGGTATTTATACCCATGCAACCATAGGCATCCCCTCTCAATTATACAAGTGTTGCGAGGGTATATTGCTATCACAAGACACTACAATATTACATAACATACCCTAGACTTATACAAAATATAAATAGAAGTCTATGTACTAATGATTTATACTTTTCGTATTCCAACAATTGAATGGGGGTATTTTGGGTATTCCTCATTTGTCATAGATAAGAGAGAAAGAATATGCTATCGAATATTCCTTTCTTGGAAAGGAAGTGTGGATGTTGTGTTAGAGAGAGAGAGAGAGAGAGAGAGAGAGGGGAAGATTTGAATTTAAATGAGAGAGAGGAATTGTATGAGAGAAGTTAGGTTAGAAAGAAACCATGGTTAGGTTAGGAGAGTTGTGATGAGATGGGATGAGTTGGAATGATGTGATGGGGAGGAGCCTTTGGTTTTGAATTCAAATGTGAAATGTGAGAGGAAAGAAGAGATAAGAAAGGTTGTATGGATGGGAGAGTGATGTGATGGGGAGCCTTTGGATTGGATTCAAATTTAAATGTTGGAGTGTGAGTGTGTGAGTTGGCAAAGTGTATAAGGGAAGCTTGGTTGTGTGTGTGAGTTTGTGAGTTTTGAATTTGAATTAGAGAGAGTGTGTATTTCAAATTCAAATGGAGAGGAGGAAAGATTGTGGTCATGTGTTTGAATTGTAGTGGTTTAGAGAGAGTGTGGAGAAAAATATCTTGATGTGGAGAATGTGGGAATGTTGGTGGACAAGAAGTACAATCAAGTACATGGAATGTAAGGGAATATTAAAAGAATGTTGGGGATAAGTTTGAATTGAAATGGTTTGAAGGTTTATTTGGTGTAGGTGTTAATCAAATGATTGATTAATGGTTTAATCATATTGTCATTAAGAGAGAAAAGATTAGACAATGATGATTATGGGATTTGCTTTGGATATGGAATTCAAGGTTATTCATAAGTTCAAATAACTCAACGTTAAGTATTTATAATATCATAATTCGTGATTTTTCAGAACTTGACATAATCAATAATCATCTTGATGCAAAGAAACTAAGTGCTCATCATAGTAAAGCATATCCCACAATGGGTAAGGATACGTTTACGCAATGAGACCTTTTATTTTGTTTGTCTAATAAGGAAGTAAACCCGTTACGTGATTAGAGAAGACGTAAACACGGATTATGGTCATATGAATACTTTCACTTGATGTTACGTGAAAGATATGAGTCTCCAAGATTTAGAAAAGACTTGGCTAGGGCTGTTTGATAAAATCATAAAATACTTGAGTTGGCGTTTTGTCGAAAATGCGAGGTTGTGATTTTGAGTCCCTCTAAGTCTAAAACCCGTTTCCAGTGTTCCAAATGAATATATTATCATATACATACCTTTTATGAAAGATCCACATTTGTCGGGTAAGGGGAAGACCGAATTTCAAAATCCAAAATGAAAATAACTCTGAGGCTGGCGCGCTGGCCACGCGCTGGAGCGCCTGCAGCGCCCCAGACCCAGTTATTTTGAATTTTGGCTAACGTTTGTGATTTTATATGTTGCGAAGGTATATTTGTCATCACTAAACATAAAAAAGATCTAATCAATGTTGCCCCAACATATAAGATAAGATTATATCTTACGTCTTTGATGAATTGATGTCCAGATAGAGACTTTAGTTTGAACATTGGTTCAAAATGAAGACTTTTCCGTATTAACTACTTGTTGAAATGATCATTTAAATATTTGCCTGTCGAAATTTCTAACAAAAATTAAATATTTGCTTGTCACAAAGACTTTGTTGGCTTAAAGTCCTTTAATTTACTTCAGAATAGTGATATTTATAGATCTCTACTATTTATAATGCATTTATATGTATTTTTAAAATTTAAAATGCTTAAAATTCAAGTAATATTGATTATATTGCTTATAGTACTCTTTAAATTTTATGCTTAACGACACATAATATTAATGGACTGTTATACCTTTGGTTAAAAATGTTAACATCATCTACAACTAAATTAATATTTTAAATACTAGGCGAGTACCCTTGCATAGCAACGGAAAATCCTAGTGGCAAACAATTATAGATATGCAATATCGAGGTAAGTGTTTCGTGTAACATTCAAAACATCGAACGTGAAAGATCAAAATATAATTGCAAAACGTTTTAACATGCGATAATTCAACTAAGTACAAACGTGGATGTGGCGATTATATTTTTGATATCGTGGTAAGTGTTTTGTGTTATGGTGTCCCTTTTGGTAGTATTTTGTTTAGTTACGGTAGTCGATCAAAATGGTACAACAGATGTGGCGATTATAGATTTTGATAAAATTTTATTGGGTAATTTTTAATATTTTTTTTTCCGTGAATACCTTGATAAAAATGTTCATGTCTACTATTCTTTTATAACGTTCAACATGAACCTTTTTGACCCATTGAATTCAGTTTTGGCATGAAGCCTTTTTACCCGTTGCCAAAACTCATTGTGCCATCTTCAGATGTTGCTCATATTTCTTGTCGTTAATTATTGTTTACTTTATATTGCAATCCTTTTGAGTTAATACTCAAAGAGAAATGTAAGATATCCCTATAAGCTGTGATTATAGAATTACAGCAAAGAATACAAAATTATGACTTAAGTCTCAAACAACTTGTACATTAGTTTAGGATTGAATTTGAAAATGTATAAAAAGTTGAGTTAAAGTGAGTTAAGGTTGAGTTATTGTTGTGGGTGTTTTTTTGTGGGTGTTATAACGTGAGTTATTGATGCGGATGCTCTTATAAAAAGCACAAAGGCTAAAGACATGTAGATCCATAATTACTCTTGAAACAATGCAAACACACGAAAACCACCAACCTTCAAAACTACCCTTGAAAGAAATTTTAGATCCTTCCAGATCTTGTTAAAAGCCACACAAGAGAAACTCAAAGCACCACCAAAACCACAAATTCGCCACCAAAGCCACAAAATCGCCACCAAACTCACCAAAACACCAACGAAATCACTCACCTCAAAACACTGGTTGTGTTAGTGGCGGAATCAATTGGTAGTGGTGGGGGCGGTGATTGAGGCGGCGGCGGAATAACATTTGGTGGTCATGCACGTGTGAGTTCGTGTGTGTGGCTGATGAGGGTGTTGGTTTTGATAAAGATACAAAATATTAGCAGTGTAAATTTTAATTAATAACAATGGTGGTGATATTTCAATGAATACCTGTTGGCGTGCAGTAATATTCATATCATATAGCTTGATCAATTAGCTCGATCATTAAATACCCTTACAGCTTGACCATGATCATATCATATAGCTTGATCAATTAATTAAAAACTAACATAATTCATTCATACTTACAACCTGATCATATAAAAATGAGAATGGAAATTATGTATATTAACAGTCTAAAAATTTAGAATGCCTAAGCTTAAAATAGTGAGTTTGTGCGGCATTCAACCCATCTGACCAACATCCTTTTGTCTGTTTTAATTTGACCCGTTTGAATTTATATATCATCCAACCCATTCAGTAAGCAAATGGGCCTACATTATTTCTTTAGTACAGTTTAAATAAATAGGTTTTAATACCATACCGATGCTAATGCATCTACATAAATAATAGAGAGGCTTCCCATCTTTCAAGAGCCGTGAGTTGATGTGGGCTTATAGCAGCAACAATAAACTCACTCCTAATACAATGCAACCGTGGTTGTGCTACATGTTATGAACAATGAAGCGCCTGTTTATTGTCCTTCAGCAACCAACTTCGTCTTCAACTCCTTTATGTTAACCTAAATTTACATAGAAATTTGACTCGTTAGGTCTTCGTTATACATGAAACGGTACAATGGAGGTATATGCAATTTCTTGTTAATAAAATCTATGTTACATAGCTCATTCTCAAATGATGAAAAAACCATTAAGTAAAATACTAAGAGACGGCAAAATGCCGCACTTTATTTTTCTAGCAACTGTGTTACACATAAGATGCAGTTACACCATGTGACCTGTTATTCAACTTATAAGCAAAACTGGAAGGCATCGAAAAGGTCTGCAAATCATAATACCAAACAAACCGATTACTACATTTTTTTTTCAAAGGGGTCAGCAGAGCTAAGGCAGTGGTGTAGTGTAAAGGAATCAGGTTAAGAGGTGCTAATTTCTAAACATAAAGCAATTCAATGATCAGATAATCACTTAATAATACTAAACACCCCCTAATTGAATAGCTTAATTGTGCATT
Organism: Artemisia annua; assembly: GCA_014162995.1. Lineage (NCBI taxonomy): Eukaryota > Viridiplantae > Streptophyta > Magnoliopsida > Asterales > Asteraceae > Artemisia > Artemisia annua. The sequence goes on from LBNU01008791.1 coordinate 18,964, forward strand.
TCTCCAAACCTATTGAATCAAAGATTGATAGATAATATAACATTAGTACCAATACACCAATTAAAATGCAAATTACGGGCCTTTTTCAATATATAGTTAAAAGCGTTATCATAAAAAAGGAATTACACCTACCCAGATCTCCGATGACGGCAGCGGATATTCCGGCGAGGCAAGGGTGGCAGCAACGACAGCTAGAGATTACAGCAAGGCTAAAAAAATTGTTACAAAACAAATAAGAAACTCAGATCTACAAAAAACCGTTTGGAACTTTATAAAAACAATATACACAATAATAATTACATAACCTTTATAAAAAAAATATTATATACAGTTAAAAAAAAAACATAGACTTTCGTAGACAGCAGCAGTTTCCGGTGGGAGCAGCGTCGACAGTGAATATTCCGACAACGGCACCTGTAAAATAACTTTTAAAATATTCTCCGAACACATAAGATCTCACCATCAACATACACATAATCGAAATATACTCAAATCGCACCACCAAAATGATGGATCTAGAACAAAACCATTTCTTTCTAATAACCACCAAAGCCACCAACTGAAACCACTTAGCCAATCGAAACAACGCCGTCCACCTTTAAGTGGTGGCTATTTAAGCAAATGGCGGCGGCTAAAGCGGCGGCAGTAGGTTAAGAGAAAGGGTTCGGCTCAGAGAGAGAGAGAGAGTAGAGATGTATATTTAGGTTCAGAGAAGGTTATGTTTTATTTGGCGATTTATTAGCTTTTTCCAGCCTGTATTAATTTTCTCTCACCATCAATACTTTCCATTGACAAGGGCAAAATGGGCATTGACTCAAAAATCAGTTTTCCACTTTTCACTTTGACCATTTTTACATTATAAGTAGTTAATTTTTACATTATAAGTAGTTAAGATTGTTTAATTTTTAAACTTTTATCATTCTTTGTTTCTAGCCCATGAATTTTTTTCTCGCAATGATTATAAATTAAATCTGTAAGTTTTGCACCAAGGGTCAAACCAGAATTACGATTTGACAAGTATAATAATTTGTCGCTATTAAACATCGATTTACACGGGCATTCCTCAAGTTTATATAAAATGTAAAAGTTACCCTCGTTGCAGAACAAATAAAACTTAAATACCACTTTTATTATAGTAACAGCATGATACTTTAATTAAGAACCGACCTTAAATCTATATTTCTTACAAAATACCCATAAAAATGCAGCTGTTTTGAAATTTACCCCTCTTGCTAAACAAAAAATGG
>LBNU01008791.1:41485-69014 GCA_014162995.1 Artemisia annua
ATTGAGAATCACTAATCGGATGATCATCTTCATCTACATCCGTATCTTTCCATGATTTGCATGTAAGTTCTCTTTGACATACGTACTCATCTTCACTTGTACCTTCATTTAAAACATTTAAACTAGTGGTACATGTATTCACTTCTATTAAGTGTCTATCTATTAGTTTTTCTAGAACTTCTAACTCATATGTAAGATCAAATTGATCATTTTTGACTTGACATATTTCTTGATGATGGTTTAACAAATTTTTCCAAATATCATTAGCCATTTGACAAACTAACACTCTTTCATATTCGACACTTGGTAAAGCTTTATAAATCATTATCTTAGCTTTAGTGTTTTTATCATGTTTTGGATAATCATTTTGATTTTCAAAACTCGCGTTTGTTGGTTTGCAATCACCAATAGAAATAATATGCCAAAGGTCTTGATCAATTGATCTCACATAGTTTTCAAATTTACTTTTCCATTCAAGAAAGTTTTCTTTTTCATATAGCGGTGGTTTTGCCCCTTCTTTGAGATTTTCAAAATCCATGGATCGATCCAAGTTTTAAAATACAATATATTTTAAAGATCTTGAGTAACGTAGCTCTTGATGCCAATTGTGGAAAACTAGAAGGGGGGGGGGGTTGAATAGTTTACCGCTTTTTAACTTGATTATCCTTTAAACACTTTACGTTTGTTTAAAGATATAAACACAACTTTACTTGTTTAATTCTTTGAAAAGCTTTATGTGTGAACTACAACTTTACATGTTTAATTCTTTGAAAAGCTTTACGTGTGAATAACAATTCTAACTAAAGACCATATGTAATAAGCAAAGACAAAGAAAGAAACGATCAAACCACAACACGATAGTTTATCGTGGTTCGGCTACAAGGACTCTTTTTCCTTGCCCTACATCCACGCCCCGAGTTTCCAACTCGAGAGTTATAAGCACTAATCAACAAGCTCCTTTCCTGGTGGAGAAACCTTTACAACGTCGCTTACACTTTTACCGACATTAAGCTAGATGTCGAGTTCTTTTACAAGGGTACAACCACTCCCATCGTCGCTTACACTTTTACCGACACTAAGCTAGATGTCGAGTTCTTTACCAAGGGTACAACCACTCCCGTTAGTTCTTTTACAAGGGTACAACAACTCCCAACACACTATGTATTTTGAGGCCTAAAATACTAACCGATCACTTCTACACACATGATACAAATGAAGTATAAACTAACAAAGCTTATACATAACAAAGCTAACAAGTCTTGCAACTTTAGAGTTGAAGCTTGTAACTTCTTGAATGATCTTGTGAAGTCCCTTGCTACATAAGAGGATCACATAAGTCAAATGTTACTAAGTTAGTTGAGAGAGTATTGAAAATATATGTCCTAAAGTGATAAAGAAAAAATCTAACAAATGGTTTGGTATTTATAGCAAAACCTTCTGCAAGTCTGGCAAAAACGGCGGCACCCTCTGGAGGGTTCCGCCCGTGTTCCTCCAAGGTTCCGCCAGACCTGGAACATGAATGCTTTGCCATAACCTCCAAACCAACCTAAGTCACATCAACTTAATACTAGACAACATGCATTGCACCAAACATAGAATACTTCCAAAATGTGTAAGAACAATATGGCTAGTCAAACACATAAACATTCTATNAAACTAAAGTTTATACTTTGTCGTTAACAAAACTTAGCAAAGATCGTAAAATATAAATAACGTTTTTTGGCGATATTTGTATTAACAAAAAGTGTTCGATGAAATTCCAAAGAGAGAGTATTAGTATTTGATGATTGTTGGCTGAAGTTTTATGGACCTTTACCATGAGTATTGATTTGATAACGGCATATGATGGGCAGCATTGTTTAGAAAGTTTGGTAATAGGATTTCACATTTTCTTTTTGGGAAAATGATCTATAAATGCATCCAACTTGCCACATTTTTCTTTTGTAGCCATCAAAATTTTTTTTTCTATTGTATTCAAATACTTTCTTAATCTTCCTATTGACGTGGCATGATCTAATCAAGAGTTAATTACATAAATTTACATAAATCGCCCATGTGGCTCTAAACAATTACATCATTCATCCTTGAGTCAATTACATAAAAGGTCACTATGGCTCTAATAATTTACACATTTCGTCCTTGTGGCTATAAACTTAAACTAATCCAGGCAGCCACCATCCACCGCCTGTCGCCACCATCCGCCACCTGCCACCACCATCCAAAACTTGTGTACTCCCGGTCGTGGGTCTCTTTGTGGTGAAGAGAAGTATTTATCACCAAGTTATCTGCATCCACCACATCTACAATAGGAAGATGAACTGTATCTTCAACGAGTTCCTTACCAATAGAAGACATGTTGAACCCATAAACATTTTCCCAAAACGGGACACTAGTGGCACCTTTTCCGAATCCTGCAACAAACTAGATAGAAAGGGAAAAAAAGGGTTATTTACACATATAGGTAATGAACTTAGTAAAATTTTCTATGTTATGTAACGAACTTTCAAAACTATTAAGTTAAGTAACAAACTTTCAAAAACCATTAAAGTTAGGTAATTTTATCCAATGTTGCAACTGGTAACCTGTTGAGCCGATTACTTTTGTTTGACCCTTATGTTTGACCACTTATAACGTTTTACATACACACTTTACCTAAACAAACGTTTTCCCCCAAATTGTGAAGAACCCTAATCCCCAATAACGCGATAAGCCTAATTCCCAAAATTCAGAAACCCTAATTATCCAATCCATGCAATAATCAACATGGGTAAAGGTAAACCCGACAAGAATCGATTGAGATATTGTGTTTGGGTACTTTGTGTCAAGGTTGGTATTGCAGAAAACGGCTGCGATTGAATAGTTTGAGGTTGGAAGGGCAGAAAACGGTTGCGATTAAGATATTGCAGCAGTTTGATTGGGAGGTGCCTGATTGGGTGATTGTGCCGGGTGGGAACTTGGGGAATATTTATGCGTTTTATAAAGGGTTTCATATGTGTAAGGAGTTGGGATTGGTGGATAGGATTCCGAGACTAATGTGTGCACAGGCTGCGAATGCGAATCCGTTTTATTTGTATTATAAATCCGGGTGGAAGGATTTTAGTGCTGTCAAGGCCAAGACTACTTTTGCGTCTGCTATTCAGATTGGTGATCCTGTTTCTATTGATAGGGCGGTTTATGCTTTGAAGAACTGTGATGGGATTGTTGAGGAGGCTACTAAGGAGGATTTGATGGATGCTATGGCGCAAGCTGATTCTACTGGAATGTTTATTTGTCCTCATACTAGTGTGGCGTTGACGGCTTTGCACAAGCTTAGAAATAGTGGTGTGATTAGTGCTACTGATAGGACTGTTGTGGTCATTACTGCTCATGGGTTGAAGTTTACTCAGTCCAAGGTTGATTATCATAGTAAAGTGATTCTAGATATGGCTTGTAGTTTGGCTAATCCGCCTGTGAATGTCAAGGCGGATTTTGGGTCGGTTATAGATGTTTTGAAGACGTACCTGGAGAGCAAAGATTTAAAGCAGTAAACTTTGTTATGTGTTTTTTCTATATGAATTAAGGATAATGCAGATTCAGATGTTAGCTGTTTTGTAACATGAGATTTTGTTCTTTAAGGTCCGGGAGTGATCTTTTGGATTCGTTTATGGTTGCAGATTGACTCGTGTTGTTGAGTACTTGTTAATTTGTTATAGTATGCTGTTGGTTTATAAGAGAATAAAAAGGCTTTCTTTTTCAGTCTGCAGAATGATTATATTTCTTATCAGATCACAATGGACATGGGATATCGGTAGGCTTAAACATGTGATGAATGACTCTTTTGATGATTGTTTATGTCAAAAGTTTTGATCATTGTGACAATGATCCTTGATGTTTTGATCATCCCAGTATAAAGTTAAGTATGTTTGTCCCAAAATTGTGGGCCCAAAATTGTTCCCGGTAAATTACCTAACTTTGACGGTTTTAGTAAGTTTTGTTACTTAATATTTTTGAAAGTTTGTTACATAACATGGAAAATTTTTCTAAGTTCATTACCAATATGTGTAAATAACCCGAAAAAAACTTTCAATAAAACAAAGATTCAATTTGACCATAAAATGTAGTGTTACAAACCATAGTAGCTGTATCAGGAAGCATGGCACCTCCGGGCTTTAACCAATGATCTCGTGCAACAAGTATAGAGCTGAACATTGTCTCGTACAGCAGGAAATACCCCATCCAGTCATCACTAACTAAAACATCACCACCGTGGGGTTCAATTTGACTAGATTTAGTAAGATCTTCCACCATGCTATTCATAACTTTAATTTCTACACTTCCGTTTGAAGCTTGATTCCACAAAAGACCATTGTCTTTTGCAATCTGCTGATTTCCAAACAAAACACATTCATTATGCAACATGATCCTTATTTTTGACCGGTTTACTAATAAGTGGGAAGGGTTTTGTTATGTTTTATCTCTAGTGAGTAGCATGGGCTAAAAAACACATATCAAATGGGTCAAACATTGCAAGAGGTGTATTTTCATTTCATACAACCCTGTAGTTTAATTCATGCCTTAATCATCTAAGAATACTTAACAAACTAACTATTTATACATTAAACTTTCACCAAGAAGTGTATGGGTCAACCCAATCAAACCCGACTCAATTTGGATTTACACAGAATTACCTGTTTTGACCCAAAATCATTTAACCTTTTACCTAATCATGGCATTTGACCACCTATTATCTTATACGGAGAAAAACATGAGCAGTGAAAACACAAACCTGAGAGGCTACTGAAGCCATCTTTTCACTTCCTTCAACTGCATTTACGGTTGAGGCTCATGCTTGGGCTGCAAACAAACTAGTGAAAATAAAGATTAGAATAAGATTAGTCAGGTTGTATGTTACGCCCCGTGCCTGATTTGACCAAAATTTTAAACTTTTACACGGAAACGACATGACACAAAACTGACCTTCTGTTACTCTTTAAATAACTGACAAAAATCTATTACTAACCAGCCCTTAAGACTATTGTTAAATGAAACTAGACTCGATTACTTTTAAAATGACGGGTGGTACGACTTCTAACGACATACGGATTAAAAGATATAATTTTTTCTAACATGACCCATTTTCTGCACTAATTGTTGTCCCGTTTTCATACTTAACTAAAACAACTAAAACTTAACTTCTATAACTCGACAATCAACGAAAATTTCCATAGATCTTTAACATAACATAATACATCATTTTCATAACATTTGTGGTCTAAATGACCTTTGAACATGTACTTTACCAAGCGACGGGTGTTTTGCCCAACACCCATTTTTGACCCATTTTCAACTTAACTTACACACAACTTGAGCATAGCTCATATGCATACTTAAAAACTGTACTCTGACACTACAAATCAACATTACAAAACATTTGACACTTGGGGGTTCAACCTTGACTCGAGCTCGATATCTATCATAATTTACTTGTCTAATATCAACAAGCACTTCCAACCTTATTAGCGTCATGAGCTACTATCCGCGCTATCCTTTAAATCAATACAAAGCTACAAAACGGTTAAACAACTAAACCGTAAGCATTACGCTTAGTAAGTAAAAAGGATAATCACATGATATAATACATCATTAATCAAATAAGTATCATTCACATCACATTGGTCTATAAGACTACTTTCATCAATACTTGCACATCAATCTTAATACATATATCATCAATCAAACATAACGCTTACATACCTTACATAAATCACAATTGACTTAAACACAACTTTGGCTAGTCTTGCCAAACTAGCCTTAGTCTATTCTTAATCCAAGCTCACTAAGTCAAGTGTCTCATAAACCTTCACTATCATCTTCCACATAACACATATGTGATCAAATCAATATAATCTCATGTCATAACCATTTTACTTACCTTGAATCCAAGCTATGATATCAATAATCATCATCTTCATCATCATCCTTCACGCTTGCAATCTAGGTCAAAATCATATCAACATAAACAATTAATCAAACTAATATAACAATGGTTATACAACCATAGCTCACCTCTAATTATCATATAATCATATATTGATCATATGATAATTAACCCATAAAATTATTAACTTTAACCTAATGTAAATAATCTCATAATCACTATAACTCTTTAATTTAACTTAAAACATTATTTACCCACTTTCCCCAAATTAGGGTACATGAACCCTAACTCTTCAAATCATCAAATTCAAATAAAGAAAGGTTACATACTTGTGAGAATCATTGTTAAAGCTCAACTTGACATGGAATCACTAACTCTTCAATTACTAGATCATCAAACCTTCATCTTCCTTCTTTTTTTTCTTTGTAAATCGACACACACACATTCTCTTGAATAAATGGGAAGTGTGTGGAATTATCCAGGAAATACTAGGATATATTAGTTATAAGTTTGGTCATTTGGCAATAGTAGTCCCTCTAGTACTATAACAATTCATCCTTGGTACTAGAACAAGTTGGTTCTAGTGCTACTTTGAATTTTTGGCAAGAATAGCCCTTCTAGTACTATCACAATTCAGTTTTGGTACTAGAACAAGTTGGTTCTAGTGCCAGTTTGAGGAATTGGCAAGATTAGTCCCTGCAGGCTAGAACAAGGTGGTTCTAGTATTATTTTGGGATTCTGTCAACTTAGGTCCCTCAACTTCTTTTCCTTTATACTAGTTGTAGAATCCAAGATCCGGACTCAACTAGGGTATGAATAACATTGATTGAAACACAGTGGAATATAGAACAAGAACACAATCAACATTACTAATAAGGTTTTCTTTTATTGAATATAAAATAAACTAATAATACTACTACTAACTACTACACGGTCTATGCGTTTGCTAGACTCTCATTGAAGAGACTATGAATGAAAAGGATAAAAAGATACTAATGACCAACGCCCTACCTCTCTTTATATTATAGAGAGGCTAGGGTTTACATAAAAACCTAGCTTCCTATGAAAGCTAACTAAATATTTCATCGTTGGCCCTCATTGTTTCTTCTTTTCTTCATTCTTGGTTGTAGGTTTTGTAATCATCAAATCTATAATTCCCAACAATCTTCCCCTATTTGATATTACAAAACAATCTGCATGAAGAAACAATGCTAAAACATGTCATCAAAAATAATAAGCTGCACCTCAACTATTCTTCCCTTTTTTGTAATCATCTAATAGGGGTCTTGTGCAACTCGTAGACGCTTCCCCTCAAGTGATGCATGTAGAGGATAAGCTTCCCTTTAAAAATATACTTACCATCTAATGAATCAGCAAAAACAATAATAATAATTTTTTTTTTATTATTTATTATTTTTTTTATTTTTTTTACTAATAAGGTAAGCACAGCAGTAACGAGCAGCAGTAACCAGTGAAAGCAGCAGAATCACATCTCTTGAATCCAGTGGGCTCCATGGAGTGATCATTGATGAAGAAAATCAAATATAACTGATTTGATGAAGAAATGGAATCTCCCAAGCTTGCATCTTATGTCTTGCACTAACCACGTGACGTCGAACTCATAAAATATGAGTAGTGATCAAGCCTCTTAACAAACTCCTCATTGAATTATACAATGAGACACTGAGCACAAATAACGTAACTCCTTCAAGTGATAGCAAATGTACGCATTAAGCACAAAAAGATAGATCGTACCCCTTCGCTAGAGTCGTCAAGTCTTCGTCACCATACAAACCAAGCAAGTTATCTTAAAAAGCTGCTGATCCTTTTAAGATATGATAAGAACACAATATTTGGGAAAATCAATTACAACATCAAACAAGCGATAATCAAATGTCTTCGTCAAGTAATCTTCTCAATAAAATGATGATGGTTGATAACTCCGTCCTCCCTAACCACTAGTAGTCTCACATGACTAGTAGGAACCAAAACCGACCAAAAGAAAAAGTATACAACAAGTCAGCAGGAACCATAAATGCGTCAGCAAGAACCGTATGTATCAGCAGGAACGGACAACCAATCAGTAGGAACGAGTCAGTAGGAACCAAAGTCATTAGTAGAAACAGATAAGTGTATCAGTAGTATTGATCGAGACCAGTACTAACTGTCCAATAGCAGCAGAATTAACAAACTTGCAGCAATTAACGCGAACATGTGAGCAGCAGTATTAAACCAATAACCACTATGTGACCGAATAAATCCAAATTCTCTAACCCACTATCATTCGACCAATCAATTCAAGCTATGAATTTACTTTCTCAAATACCGTGTACCCTACCAATTAATAACACCAACCTCATGTGAAGATAGCCATCACATTTGACTAATCAATAGCAGCAGTAGTACCCGAGACAGTATAAACATTCCTTTGACTAATCAGATCCATGTGCCCATGTGAATTCATGAATGATATAAGCAATTAAAATAATATTACTCTCACAAACAAATCTTGAAAAACTTTATACGTCAGCCCCATACAAACGAAACTCTATCAATTTACATCAGACCTATACTCTTTAATTCGTACGAGGCATTCAATATAACCCAAATTTACATTCGCTGCACACCGCTAAAAATCCATCCTTTGATAAAATTTTCGACCAATAAGATATACCCAATCTGCTGCTAAACACGACAAAGAAAAACCTTTACTCTTATTCACATTATAATCATGAATCCCAGCAACATCTCATTTAAATATCGACCCACAATTAATACCAGATGTTTGTCGCATTCAATTAATAAGCCCCACAATTAATCAATCAATAAATATTAACCTTGAAGTGAATTAATGAAGCATAACACCAAACAATAAGGACAAAGCATCACACGTTCTTTACAATTGACCAATTTAATTCACTAACTCATCCACTATAGTAGCAATGATTGAATCTTGACGAATAAATGTTAACCCCACTCAATTAATACTTCATTAAGTTACCAATGATTGAATTAAATTCAATGCATAATCAACCAATGAATATTTAGCTTAATCAGTACGAGGTTCAAAACAAGAATTACCGATCCATTAGTTGCATCATTAAAAGTCATGGATGATACCTTTTTCCAAATCTGCTTCTGTCGACATTTGTTCACCAGATCTGCTCTTCAACAAAACTGCTTCTCGCCCATAAATACGAACATCAAAACCTTATAAACCCTAGATCGAGAGCCACGAGGCTCTGATACCAATTGTAGAACCAAAATCAAGCCCAATCTAGGATATAGAAACAATGATTTACACAGCGGAATAATAAAGAACACAATCAAAGTTTCATCAAGGTTTTCTCTATTAAAATAATGATCCTCTATGGATCTAGGTTACACACACTCAAGGTGTTTTTGTTTTGGTGAAGCGTCAATAATAATAAAGCCTATTGTTCCTTTTATACACAAGGAACCCTAATACAATAATAAATAAAAGATCAATGCATATCACTACCTAAAATAGCTCATGCATATCCTAACAAACTAATAATAAATGTACGGAGTCACTATATCCGTAGAAACAAATCTTCCGCAGGAACCATGTCATCAGCAGAAACCATCTATAGCTTCAGCAGTAACCATCCGTAGGAACCTGTCAGCAGACTCCATCAGTAGGAACTTCTAAAATTCCCAACACTAGTGACACATAATACTTTCTAAATCACATTACACATTCTTAATACTTATAACTTGACTACCGGTTTGACTAGCCAATCACGTAAAGCATTGTGAACTTATAAAAGTCATAGTCAAACTTACTCAAGTATCATTTATCCACTTAGTCAAATACATTATTCTTAGTCAATTTCATCTAGAGTCATACCCGTTTACAAAACGGGTTTCGGGTGTAACAATTCTATCCCCCTTATTTAGATTTCATCCCCGAAATCTCTTGTCTATCACAAACCAAAAACTTGGTCACATAAAACTCCTCATTTCATCTTAACATTTTCAAGTAATTAATCAGCTAGTTGCAACGATTTAGATAATCTTGTAACACTAGGTACACTATAGCGGAATCAATACACCTAATCCATCTTACTTGTCGCTTAAATTCTATAACCACGTGACTTTTATTAAGTCTTTATGTCATCCGAGACATGTTTACTATAACCATTAGGTTATTTGATCAAAACTTTTACTATCACACCATACGTTTACTCCATTTATTCTAGATTTTTTATCAAGGACTATGTGTCACTTGAGAAAATTTGTACCATTTGACTTTATATAAGTCAACATTGACTATTACTTCCCTATTTTACCGTAGCAATTATATCATTCTCACTAAGCTTTTAACGGTCTCACTATAACATCATGTTTCATTTACTCCTTTCTATAAATTTCTCGTCAACGACTATAAGTCTCATAGGAAAATTCAATACTTTGACTTTATAAGATCAAATTTCTTCTAATACCTTAATGATTCACATGAAGACGCTAATAATACTTAGCGACCACCATAGTCATTACATACATCCATACCATGCCACAAGCTATACTATAACATCAATTCATTGTTTTTTTTTTACTTAGACACCTAAATCGTAAGTTTCAAATCATGACCCCCACTTAAGGTCGCAATCTAATTCTTATCCCACCTATCTCATTTTCTAAGACATCTAACTAATTTTAGAGTTTCGTTTTCAACTTTATCTTCCTACTCATGCCACATCGGAAATACATAAGCCCACTCATTCATACTTCCTCATTTACATGGAAAGGCGTCCCCATCGATGTAAATCAAGAAGCATAAACTCATGGTTATATACTTCCGATATAACACTACTATTCCTATTACACACTTTTAGCTTTTACGTTTCTTATTGTTCATTCATTCAAAATACATACACTTCACCTTTAGTTTTTTTGTTCTCCCGGTCTTTACTTTTAGCCTTGGATCTATCCTTAGTATAACTTTTATTAATGGGATTATTACATATGCCAAGAAGTAGGCAACCCCTATCGATGAATGCAATTTATTTTATCATGAAGTATTGCTGTAACATTTACTCGGGACTATAACATACCTTCAACTCACATAGTGTAGAGTCAAATTTTATGTTCCACTTCTAAAGAGTGAACATGTAACATATCCCTTAGGATTTACTATAACATATCCCTCCGGAGGATTTTTGTAACAACCACTGTAACACTTTCCCGAGTTTATATATATTTACATACTGTAACCACATATTTGATCTAAGCTATTAACGTTTACACACACGCTATCATGCTTATTTAATTATAGGGCATACAATATCTGCCCGTTTAACATTTAGACATTTCCATGTGTATACACATCTTACTTTAACTTTCACCCGTTAACCCTTGTTAACTTTACTATTATAATTTTAGTCTACTTGACTATTTCACATATAACCTTACATATGTCATCAACTATAACACACTCTCTAGCATTCATTTCATCTTCAATACATTTTTTAACATTAACATGATAACATCAAGTTTTACTATAAAACTTATTATCACTTTCTTGCCCACACACTTAACTCATCTCTTTTAATCATTAGCACGTAAGCTATACTATTTTACCTCATCATTTACATACCAAAATGTTTTACTCCAATTTTTATAAGTTTTACATCATATTTAGTAATCAATGCGCGCATTTAATCTTGTTTTTTTATCATAACATACCATAACCTCGTTTGTCATCATTATACATTCNCTGATATAACACTACTATTCCTATTACACACTACTATTCCTCATTTACATGGAAAGGCGTCCCCATCGATGTAAATCAAGAAGCATAAACTCATGGTTATATACTTCTGATATAACACTACTATTCCTATTACACACTTTTAGCTTTTACGTTTCTTATTGTTCATTCATTCAAAATACATACACTTCACCTTTAGTTTTTCTTGTTCTCCCGGTCTTTACTTTTAGCCTTGGATCTATCCTTAGTATAACTTTTATTAATGGGATTATTACATATGCCAAGAAGTAGGCAACCCCTATCGATGAATGCAATTTATTTTATCATGAAGTATTGCTGTAACATTTACTCGGGACTATAACATACCTTCAACTCACATAGTGTAGAGTCAAATTTTATGTTCCACTTCTAAAGAGTGAACATGTAACATATCCCTTAGGATTTACTATAACATATCCCTCCGGAGGATTATTGTAACAACCACTATAACACTTTCCCGAGTTTATATATATTTACATACTGTAACCACATATTTGATCCAAGCTATTAACGTTTACACACACGCTATCATGCTTATTTAATTATAGGGCATACAATATCTGCCCGTTTAACATTTAGACATTTCCATGTGTATACACATCTTACTTTAACTTTCACCCGTTAACCCTTGTTAACTTTACTATTATAATTTTAGTCTACTTGACTATTTCACATATAACCTTATATATGTCATCAACTATAACACACTCTCTAGCATTCATTTCATCTTCGATACATTTTTTAACATTAACATGATAACATCAAGTTTTACTATAAAACTTATTATCACTTTCTTGCCCACACACTTAACTCATCTCTTTTAATCATTAGCACGTAAGCTATACTATTTTACCTCATCATTTACATACCAAAATGTTTTACTCCAATTTTTATAAGTTTTACATCATATTTAGTAATCAATGCTCGCATTTAATCTTGTTTTTTTATCATAACATACCATAACCTCGTTTGTCATTATTATACATTCATGTTCATCTTTAGACATCATATACCTTAGCCTACCGTCAACCCGTCTATATATCATCTCAACACCAATCATTAGCCACTAATATAGTGAGACCATATATTGGTCCTCAATACCTTATGGATTTTGAATCGTTGCATGTCATCACACCTTAATCTCATTCCATAATTTTCAAGTCAATAAACCCTTAACAATTAGTGTGTCAATTCTATCTTATCTTCACACGTTATATTTAGCACACTTATTATCACTACGTTCCACTCTTAAAGCGTCAATACTTAAATTCACTTACTAACCCATCTCTAACACCACTTACCATTTCTATTCACATCTTGCTATTGCTATCCTTCTATAACACACAATCTTATGTCAATCACCAATACATTGATCTCATCATTTACACACATCTAGCCCGCCATTGATTTACATCATGTACACCTCCGTACCATAAAACATATACGTCGCTTATCGTCTTAAGTCATATAGAACATATCACATGAACCATCGATAACTTCGACATATACTTAGAACATCTTTATATTCCAGGAATATATCATTTATATCATTATTAAACGATCACCAACCCTATCGAGATGCAAGATAATCTTTTTATTTACACATCTTTAATCAACCATAAACTTATTTCTTACATTCGCCAAACCATTCACTACGTGTCACCACCAATCAATCGCATCTAACTTCCTAATTTTATGTTTCATTAATTATTCATTATTCAAGCATTTCTCAAACTATCACTTTTATGTTTTCTCTTCTCTTTACCTAGCGCGCTTTCACTCACTCGCCTATCACCTTTCATTACTTTGACAAGTTAATACAATACATTTATTGTTTTCTCGTCAACCTCAAGTTAACCTCTTATTTCCTCTTACACATGCGCATCATTTTAACGTTTAACTAAATCCCAAATGACTCGTCTGATTTTGATTCCATTGCCTTACACTTTTCTATACATCATTTTATAATGCGCGTTCATAAATCACCTTGTCTACGACTAAATAGCACCTTATACATAAACGTCAAGCACATTAATACATTCTTAATCTCATATATACATAAGGCCTAGGCTCCACATTCTTCCATAAAAGATAAACATTACTAACCACTTATACTTCATTAGCCTATAATTAATTTATAATTTAAAACATTTAAACATGTCTATGTTATACCATTTGTCTATTATCATTGAGGTAATTACTACTTCACTTTACCATTCTATGCAATAGCAAATTCGTGTATCATTCATTGCTCATACATTTCTTTAGTATCTTACAATTACGCATTTCAAAAATACGTCTTTCCTAAACATCTAAATCCTCGTCACATGCACATCCTCATATATCCTTAACATTCACATAAAACAAATCTTACTCAATCCTATAACCCTAATTAGGTCATTATCCTTTCAAGCAACACATACAAATTATTTGCCCAACTACAATTAATGCAATCTAAGTCAATCACAATCTTCTACGCATTATACCATAACATACTTCTTACTTCCAACGCTAACCACGAGTGTCACAATATCAATAAACACATTCTAATAATTTCGTATCTAACTCATAAATTTAAGACATCATTCCACATCAAAAGAACTTTACTCTAAGCTGTACAAGGAATATCAGTCACTTACATCGCACCTACCATAATATAATCCACCATAGGATTATACCACATACACGTTAATACTTTAAAATACATACACACTTATCAACTTGAATACATATAGCATATCTTACATTCCATAGTCCGCGTCTAACTCATTACCTTTATAACCACTAATTCCACATTACATTGTTCACTTTACATCTAGGCTATATCATAATCTCACTATTACCTATAAGTACTTTCACGCTATACCACCAAAGCATTTATTTTCCGCATTACGTAAACTTATGTTCAACGCGTCTACGAGTGGTTTAAGTCTAGGAAACCTATAAGGGAAACCTAATTCACTTACACTGAAGCTGTGATACCAAGTTGTTACGCCCCGTGCCTGATTTGACCAAAATTTTAAACTTTTACACGGAAACGACATGACACAAAACTGACCTTCTATTACTCTTTAAATAACTGACAAAAATCTATTACTAACCAGCCCTTCAGACTATTTTTAAATGAAACTAGACTCGATTACTTTTAAAATGATGGGTGGTACGACTTCTAACGACTTACGGATTAAAAGATATAATTTTTTTCTAACATTTCCCATTTTCTCCACTAATTGTTGTCCCGTTTTCATACTTAACTAAAACAACTAAAACTTAACTTCTGTAACTCGACAATCAATGATACCTTCCATAGATCTTTAACATAACATAATACATCATTTTCATAAACATTTGTGATCTAAACGACCCTTGAACATGTACTTTACCAAGCGACGGGTGTTTTGCCCAACACCCATTTTTGACCCATTTTCAACTTAAGTTACACACAACTTGAGCATAGCTGATATGCATACTTAAAAAGTGTACTCTGACACTACAAATCAACATTACAAAACATTTGACACTTGGGGGTTCAACCTTGACTCGAGCTCGGTATCTATCATAATTTACTTGTCTAATATCAACAAGTACTTCCAACCTTATTAGCGTCATGAGCTACTATCTGCGCTATCCTTTAAATCAATACAAACCTACAAAACGGTTAAACAACTAAACCGTAAGCATTACGCTTAGTAAGTAAAAAGGATAATCACATGATATAATACATCATTAATCAAATAAGTATCATTTACATCACATTGGTCTATAAGACTACTTTCATCAATATTTGCACATCAATCTTAATACACATATCATCAATCAAACATAACGCTTACATACCTTACATAAATCACAATTGACTTAAACACAACTTTAGCTAGTCTTGCCAAACTAGCCTTAGTCTATTCTTAATCCAAGCTCACTAAGTCAAGTGTCTCATAAACCTTCACTATCATCTTCGACATAACACATATATGATCAAATCAATATAATCTCATGTCATAACCATTTTACTTACCTTGAATCCAAGCTATGATAGCAATAATCATCATCTTCATCATCATCCTTCACGCTTGCAATCTAGGTCAAAATCATATCAACATAAACACTTAATCAAACTAATATAACAATGGTTATACAACCATAGCTCACCTCTAATTATCATATAATCATATATTGATCATATGAGAATTAACCCATAAAATTATTAACTTTAACCTAATGTAAATAATCTCATAATCTCTATAACTCTTTAATTTAACTTAAAACATTATTTACCCACTTTCCCCAAATTAGGGTACATGAACCCTAACTCTTCAAATCTGTAAATCACCTTGTCTACGACTAAATAGCACCTTATACATAAACGTCAAGCACATTAATACATTCTTAATCTCATATATACATAAGGCCTAGGCTCCACATTCTTCCATAAAAGATAAACATTACTAACCACTTATACTTCATTAGCCTATAATTAATTTATAATTTAAAACATTTAAACATATCTATGTTATACCATTTGTCTATTATCATTGAGGTAATTACTACTTCACTTTACCATTCTATGCAATAGCAAATTCGTGTATCATTCATTGCTCATACATTTCTTTAGTATCTTACAATTACGCATTTCAAAAATACGTCTTTCCTAAACATCTAAATCCTCGTCACATGCACATCCTCATATATCCTTAACATTCACCTAAAACAAATCTTACTCAATCCTATAACCCTAATTAGGTCATTATCCTTTCAAGCAACACATACAAATTATTCGCCCAACTACAATTAATGCAATCTAAGTCAATCACAATCTTCTACGCATTATACCATAACATACTTCTTACTTCCAACGCTAACCACGAGTGTCACAATATCAATAAACACATTCTAATAATTTCGTATCTAACTCATAAATTTAAGACATCATTCCACATCAAAAGAACTTTACTCTAAGCTGTACAAGGAATATCAGTCACTTACATCGCACCTACCATAATATAATCCACCATAGGATTATACCACATATACGTTAATACTTTAAAATACATATACATTTATCAACTTGAATACATATAGCATATCTTACATTCCATAGTCCGCGTCTAACTCATTACCTTTATAACCACTAATTCCACATTACATTGTTCACTTTACATCTAGGCTATAGCATAATCTCACTATTACCTATAAGTACTTTCACGCTATACCACTAAAGCATTTATTTTCCGCATTACGTAAACTTATGTTCAACGCGTCTACGAGTGGTTTAAGTCTAGGAAACCTATAAGGGAAACCTAATTCACTTAAACTGAAGCTGTGATACCAAGTTGTTACGCCCCGTGCCCGATTTGACCAAAATTTTAAACTTTTACACGGAAACGACATGACACAAAACTGACCTTCTGTTACTCTTTAAATAACTGACAAAAATCTATTACTAACCAGCCCTTAAGACTATTTTTAAATGAAACTAGACTCGAATACTTTTAAAATGATGGGTGGTACGACTTCTAACGACTTACGGATTAAAAGATATAATTTTTTTCTAACATTTCCCATTTTCTCCACTAATTGTTGTCCCGTTTTCATACTTAACTAAAACAACTAAAACTTAACTTCTGTAACTCGACAATCAACGATACGTTCCATAGATCTTTAACATAACATAATACATCATTTTCATAAACATTTGTGATCTAAACGACCTTTGAACATGTACTTTACCAAGCGACGGGTGTTTTGCCCAACACCCATTTTTGACCCATTTTCAACTTAACTTACACACAACTTGAGCATAGCTGATATGCATACTTAAAAAGTGTACTCTGACACTACAAATCAACATTACAAAACATTTGACACTTGGGGGTTCAACCTTGACTCGAGCTCGGTATCTATCATAATTTACTTGTCTAATATCAACAAGCACTTCCAACCTTATTAGCGTCTTGAGCTACTATCTGCGCTATCCTTTAAATCAATACAAACCTACAAAACGGTTAAACAACTAAACCGTAAGCATTACGCTTAGTAAGTAAAAAGGATAATCACATGATATAATACATCATTAATCAAATAAGTATCATTTACATCACATTGGTCTATAAGACTACTTTCATCAATACTTGCACATCAATCTTAATACACATATCATCAATCAAACATAACGCTTACATACCTTACATAAATCACAATTGACTTAAACACAACTTTAGCTAGTCTTGCCAAACTAGCCTTAGTCTATTCTTAATCCAAGCTCACTAAGTCAAGTGTCTCATAAACCTTCACTATCATCTTCGACATAACACATATATGATCAAATCAATATAATCTCATGTCATAACCATTTTACTTACCTTGAATCCAAGCTATGATATCAATAATCATCATCTTCATCATCATCCTTCACGCTTGCAATCTAGGTCAAAATCATATCAACATAAACACTTAATCAAACTAATATAACAATGGTTATACAACCATAGCTCACCTCTAATTATCATATAATCATATATTGATCATATGAGAATTAACCCATAAAATTATTAACTTTAACCTAATGTAAATAATCTCATAATCTCTATAACTCTTTAATTTAACTTAAAACATTATTTACCCACTTTCCCCAAATTAGGGTACATGAACCCTAACTCTTCAAATCATCAAATTCAAATAAAGAAAGGTTACTTACTTGTGAGAATCATTGTTAAAGCTCAACTTGACATGGAATCACTAACTCTTCAATTACTAGATCATCAAACCTTCATCTTCCCTCTTTTTTTCTTTGTAAATCGACACACACACATTCTCTTGAATAAATGGGAAGTGTGTGGAATTATCCAGGAAATACTAGGATATATTAGTTATAAGTTTGGTCATTTGGCAATAGTAGTCCCTCTAGTACTATAACAATTCATCCTTGGTACTAGAACAAGTTGGTTCTAGTGCTACTTTGAAGTTTTGGCAAGAATAGCCCTTCTAGTACTATCACAATTCAGTTTTGGTACTAGAACAAGTTGGTTCTAGTGCCAGTTTGAGGAATTGGCAAGATTAGTCCCTGCAGGCTAAAACAAGGTGGTTCTAGTATTATTTTGGGATTCTGTCAACTTAGGTCCCTCAACTTCTTTTCCTTTATACTAGTGACACATAATACTTTCTAAATCACATTACACATTCTTAATACTTATAACTTGACTACCGGTTTGACTAGCCAATCACGTAAAGCATTGTGAACTTATAAAAGTCATAGTCAAACTTACTCAAGTATCATTTATCCACTTAGTCAAACACATTATTCTTAGTCAATTTCATTTAGAGTCATACCCGTTTACAAAACGGGTTTCGGGTGTAACATTGTGGACATGTCTATGTCAAAGCCACAGTTAGAATGTATGCCTTTAAGCACATCTAGTTTATTTTACCTGACAAATTGAAAAAAAACATAAAAACGTATGTAACTCAAGAAATATAGTATTTTAGGGCTCGAAAGTTCCATAATCTACCATAGGCATTTACCAAAACGTTCTTATTGTTTCAAGATTCGATTTCCCTGGTCTCAGGGCAGAAACGGAACCCCGTAGCCCAAGTTATACTAGTTTTAATAGATTATTACATTTATACAAGTGTTTTAATATTGTAATACGCTTATAGATGACTAAATCTTTTAAAAACAGTTGGTGTTATGCCCCTACAATGATTATAACACTACATCTGGGTATATTAAAGCCTAAACCTTAGGGCATAAACAACAGATACTATAGAAATTGAAACATTGAAAACGCCCCCTAAATATATAGCTAAAAACGTGTTCAATGACATTTGAGGGGGTGTTTTACTAGCATCGAAAGTTTACTATATTTTTGTAAGGTTGTCATTCTGTAAGTACTTAATAACATCCTAAATGAGGTTTTAACGTTTAAAGGCTGATTATCACGCACTTTGTGATATGTAATAGGTTATTACATTTTTTTACGAATATTTTAATTCTATAATACACTTCTAGATGACTAAATCTTTTTAAAAACGGTTGGTGTTATGCCCCTACGATGATTATAACACTACATTTGGGTATATTTAAGGCTAAAAGCCTTAAAACATAAACAACAAATACTACAGAAATTATAAATTGAACCTGTTGATTTACATGAATTCTTATAACTATCGTCGATTCAACGAATATCGATAATAATGATCTTTCCATAATTATACTTTTCATATATTTTATAACTGATTATTCTAGCACCATAATACGATTACTAAATAGGCCAAGAAACATGAAACAGACCTAAAAGGTAAAAGGGTCGGACCCTAGACCAAAAGCAATGTCCAAAAATTGAAAAAAACATAAAAACGTAATTAACTAAAAAATATAGTGTTTTAGGGCTCGAAAGTTCCATAAACCACCATAGGCATTTACCACAACGTTCTTATTGTTGCAAGCTTCGATTTCCCTGGTCTCGAGGATGAAACGGAGCCTCGTAGCCCAAGTTATACTAGTTTTAATAGGTTATTACATTTATACAAGTGTTTAATATTATAATACACATATAGATGACTAAATCTTTTAAAAACAGTTGGTGTTATGCCCCTACAATAATTATAACACTACATTTAGGTATATTAAAGCCTAAACCTTAGGGCATAAATAACAGATACTACAGAAATTAAAACATTGAAAACGCCCCCTAAATATATACCTAAAAACGTGCTCAATGACATTTGAGGGGGCGTTTTACTAGCATCGACATTTTACTATATTTTTGTAAGGTTGTCATTCTGTAAGTACTTAATAACATCTTAGATAAGGTTTTAACGTTTATGGGATACGCACTTTGTGATATGTAATAGGTTATTACATTTTTTTACAAATACTTTAATGCTATAATACGCTTTTAGATGACTAAATCTTTTAAAAACGGTTAGTGTTATGCCCCTACAATGATTATAACACTACATTTGGATATATTAAAGGCTAAAAACCTTAAAACATAAACACCAAATACTATAGAAATTTTAAATTGAACCTGTTGATTCACAAGAATCCTTCTAACTATCGTTGATTCAACGAATATCGATAATCACGATCTTTCCATAATTATACTTTTCATATATTTTATAACTGATTATATTCTAGCAACACAATAAAATTATTAAATAGGCCAAGAAACGTGAAACAGGCCTAAAAGGAAAAAGGGTCGGACCCTAGCCCAAAAACAAAGTCCAACAATTGAACACAAAACATAAAAATGTATTTAACTCAAGAAATATAGTGTTTTAGGGCTCAAAAATTTCATAAACTACCATAGGCATTTACCACAACGTTCTTATTGTTGCAAGATTCAATTTCCTTGGTCTCAGGGCTCAAATGGAACCCCATAGCCCAAGTTATACTAGTTTTAGTAGATTATCACATTCATACAAGTGTTTTAATATCATAATACGCTTATAGATGACTAAATCTTTAAAAAAAACAGCTATATCACTACATTTGGGTATATTAAAGCCTAAACCTTAGGGCATAAACACCAGATACCACAAAAATTACAACATTAAAAACGCCACCCTAAATGTATAGCTAAAAATGTATTCAATGACATTTGAGGGGGCGTTTTACTAGCATCGACATTTTACTATTTTTTTGTAAGGTTGTCATTCTATAAGTACTTAATAACATCTTGGATGAGGTTTTAACGTTTAAGGGCTGATTATCACGCACTTTGTGATATGTAATAGGTTATTACATTTTTTTTTGAATATTTTAATGCTATAATACGCTTCTAGATGACTAAATCTTTTAAAAACAGTTAGTGTTATGCCCCTACAATGATTATAACACTACATTTGGATATATTAAAGGCTAAAAAGCTTAAAACATAAACACCAAATACTACAGAAATTATAAATTGAAACTGTTGATTCACACGAATTCTACTAACTATCGTTGATTCAACGAATATCGATAATTGATAACATCAAATTTACCCCCAATCTAAGTGTTAATTTCCCCCTTAATATGCTCATCTTTTCTACTTATATGAAGAATATATACTCTTATTTCTTCCTATTTTGGTTTCAGGGTAAAGATGAGTAAAAGAACGAACATACGCGGAAATGGAAGGACTTTGGATCAAATATGTGGAAATTATGGATTCTGCACTAACTACGGCGTAGAGGTTCATCTACCTACGCCGTAGCAAGGCTTTACGAAGACTACGGCGTAGAAGCTCCACTACCTACGACGTAATGAAGAATTTATGAAGACTACGGCGTAGCCCAACAACTGGCTACGGCGTAGAAGTCCACTAAAGAACACTACGGAGTAGGCAACACTCCAAGCTACGACGTAGGATCTCATTTGATGCAGTGAAGAACTAACGAGGCCAAGGAAGAAGCTACGGCGTAGCTACCTTATCTACTACGCCGTAGGAAACTTATCATCAAGACATTACGCCCGTAGCACTTGATCAAGCTACGGCGTAACGCCAATTTGCAAAGGTTACGACGT
Organism: Artemisia annua; assembly: GCA_014162995.1. Classification (NCBI taxonomy): domain Eukaryota; kingdom Viridiplantae; phylum Streptophyta; class Magnoliopsida; order Asterales; family Asteraceae; genus Artemisia; species Artemisia annua. The sequence continues at coordinate 63,686 of LBNU01008791.1, forward strand.
AGCAACTCAAATAAGCTACACCGTAACATAGTCAGGGCCTATAAATACCAACCCTAATTTCAAGTTTTTCACATCACTTCCCATCACTCTTCACCACAGAAACGTTGGGAGAAACTCAGGAAGGAGGGAGAACGAAGTTCTAGCCACATCCAAGTCATTTCCAAGGGAGGAATCACACACCGATCATAAGTGTTTTCATTCCTTTACTTTGTATTCGATTCATGCTTAGATTTGTATTAATTCAACATTGTTTTACTGCAACTATGAACATGAGTGGCTAAACACCTCTTGTTGTTAGCCTAGTTATGAAATTGTTATGTTATTGATTTAGTTTTCCACGCATCTATTATCTATTGTTTGTTTACTTTCAAGGCGAGGCTTGGGACACTCTAGTTCCCGTAGTGATTAGCGTTGGTTGTTCTCTAGAAACTTGTGGAATTAACCCTAGAAGCAAGTGGCTAGGGATGTGACTTGGTGATAGCAATATCACCATACACGTGCGAATTAACCCTAGGACTACCTACCAATGCTAGATACTTAACGGAGTTAGAGGGGTGTAAGATCTGACCATGCCGCATTCGTTAGTCTTGTCCATGTTAGTAGAAGCACTTAACGAGTCTTATGTCTTCGTACCGATGAACCTAAGGCTTTACAATAGCTTTGGATAGGACAAGGTATAAGATAGATCTAGGCAAATTTGACCATTTGACCCGAAATGAATATTGAATCCCCGAACGATATGATAGGATGCACCTATAGGAAAACTAGTCATGATCATAACCAGAGTAGTAATTAGGTTAACACTACTTCTCTCTACTGATTCTCTTTCATTTACTTTATTGTCTTTGTTAGGTCACCATAATGTAAACACAAGTATTGAAATAATAGAAATAAGATGAGAAATAGAGTTTGGTTGATTAGATCAAATATGAAGAGTAAAAGTGCAAGAGTTTCCTTATGATATTGAAATAACCAACAAGTGTAAGATGATACATGATGTCCTATTTATAGGTGAAGAGCTAGGGCAACACTCCCTACTCTTCCCTTATCTAAAACGTATGGGCTTGTGGCCCATTGGACATGTAATGGACTTACACTTAAACATAAATGACTTAAGTAAATATAGCAACCTATTACAATGACTGAAATAACCGAGACTTGACTAAACGTTGACAAACTTAGGTTCTAACAGTCTTGCGAAGAAGTGATGTTAGTCACGGTCATTTGAGGTTGCTTGACGTCTTTGTCTTTGGACTTTAGTTGTGGCTTTCATAGCTTTAGACGTCCTCAAAAATGATTAGTAGAGGTGATTCATCGTTCTTAGTTCTTAACAATCTCCCCCAGATAGAATGGGTGTTCTTTGTTCTTTGTTGTTGATGAGATAGTGATCACATGATGTAGTACTCTGCCATTCGTCACTCTCTTAGACTCCAGTGGATCTGCATCATTCCGACATGCTCATACGTCTTTGACGTTTGAAACTTTCATTCGTGTGAAGCTCTCTTTTCATTCATGAAGATTCTTTGTGTTGACGTAGAGATCTTCTTTTGATGGTGCTTTGCTTTAGATCGTTTGTCTTAATTACTTTGTAGATTCTTTTGGCATGGAATCCGTCTTTGACATTTGTGTTGCTTCGATCTTTCATGAGAGCTTTGATGTTGTTGAGATGTAAGTATGAGCATGTGGAAGCTGGTGTTCAGGATGGTGGTTGTACCTGCAGTGAAACAGTTAGCAATAATACATCCGGTACTTACAGGTTTGGAGTTAGAATTTGTCAACAGCATAGTGTGAAGACTCCTTCTAATCCTAACCAAGGCCGTTCCTAATCGGATACCCCCTAGAGGGCTTACACAGACATGCATACGCACACCCACGATTAGGTGAGTCGCCGGAGATCACCCCACGACTGTAGACCGTTTGAAACCATCGAACACACTAAGCGTAATCCACAAGGAATCACCGAAGTGACCTGCTGCCAGGGCTGTTTGATGTTGACCCTGGCAGGATTTCCGTTCAATCATTCGAGAAGTACATAAATAAATCCCTCATAAACGTTCAAGGCAGATTGCTAAGATCTGCGAAGGACTCGATAATTTACACTTAGTTTCCAATGATGCAAGACACTTAGTGCAGAAGAATTTTGTGTTCCTAAGAGATCTTTTATGTTATCTTGTGGCTCTAGACTCGATAAGTGCACATTTGGTTTCCTATGCGGAGGCATGGAGCATAGGGCCTCCTGTTTCAATATCAACCATCTCTAATAGACGATCGATAGATTACATTGGTTCCCCGTGAGAATGAAACAAACATCTTTTGAGAGATGCCTGAGTGGCTAAGAAGGTTTAGGTGCATTGCGTCACTGGGTCCATGACATCTTTATCTTCAATACCGGTGTTGCCTTAGCAACATCCAGTAGCAAATGAATTGAACCCGGTGTCTGACCTATGGTTGATAATATGGAGGGCTGTTTCTTTTCACCCTTTTCATTCATTTTCTTTTTAATTCTTCAACCCCTTCTTTCTCCTTTCATTCTTTTCTCCTTTTGTTAAATCATACCTAAGGACTTCTAATTTCTAACTATTGGTGATGTCCTTGGGCAGATCCCTCCGGTTTAGGCGGATCATAGGACGGTTTTTCCTATCCTTAGTCACCTTGTAACTCCATGACTATCCTATTGATGCCTTTAAACCAAATCATTGAAAATCTCTCAAAGTGTTTATGAGTATAAAACTTTTTGTTAACACTTTGAGGTTTTGGATTTCTTATGAAAGACTCCCCCTCCACATATGCTTATGAATGTTTTCAGAAATTTGCATATGCGGGAAGAGTTGGCACTTTTGAATTGATCCACTCTTAATAGACATATACCCGAGGGACACGTTTACGTTGCTTAGTTAAAGGGATGCATTATCAGTTTTTAGGTGATAACTAGCCCTAATAACTAACTTGAAGTTGTTAACATTCCTAAAAGGAAGTTAGACCCGTCAAAGTAAACATCTAGAAAGAGTTTCTCGAAACGGTACTTTCTACTCGGATAAATCCTTTCGAATACTAACATTTGTTGTTTCGTCAATTCGTGGGTCAATTCTGAGTCGAGCTCGCACAAGATAAGACTTTTGACATCATGTTTTAATCACTTTTCTTCTTCTCCCCCTCAAAAATAGCATATCAAATGTTGTTTTTGTAAACGTTTTGATTAAAATATGCCTTTTTGAGTCTTATGAGGATAAATCAACAAGACTTTCAGATTTTAAGAACGATGTTTGAAATCAACTACTCCCCCTCAACATGTGATTACTTATTGAGGTGTAATACTTGTCTTTTGAGCAGAATTGTAGAAATCATGAAAAGTTTGTTAATTCTTACTCAAAAGTAAGAAGCTTTCGCTCCTTATATTAGGATTGTGGCACTGAAGCGTACCACAGGGTCCTTTAAGTACAAAGTGTGGGTTGTACACTGTTATGTGTGCACAAGCCTTAATAATTACACTGTTATGTGTGCACAAGCCTTAATAATTACAAATCAAATCAAATAAATGAAATTATTGAAATTTTGGTACCGGAAGAATGTAAGCTATGCATCAAAGACTGTGAACTGTGGATCTGGTCGTCTAAATGTCAAGACCGGAAATGAAGGACGAATACCAATGTAGGTTTCCAACCTTCTGATCTGTTGACGACGGTACAGCCTCTCTTCAATGGTATGGACAAAGTTGCGTATCATTCTGCGTCCATTAGCTTTCCACCTTGTTTCTCGACCTTCCTTCAACCTTTTCTTCTCATCATCTAACCTTACTGCCAATCCATCACGAACTCTTAGAAGTGTCTCATCACAAAACTTCGGAATTTCATCGAACCGCATAAAACGAAGTATATTCTTCTTGTTGAGGTAGATGATTCCGAACGATGGTTGTTGCACGAGAGTATACTGTGATAGCTCTAGAATTCCTGGAAATATGAGCTGTGGTTTGGTGAGGTTGATGGTGTTCTGATAACTCTCCACGCCTAGTTGAAGATCTTCCACCCTTTCTTGAACTATAACTCGTATGATGTAGAGCAGTAGAGACGCGATGAAGTTGTATTGAGTTTCCCTTGGGAAGTTAAGCATTTTTCCTTGAACCTTCTCCAAATACATGTCTTCAATGTCATTCAGGTTCAAATCTGGGAAGTCTGCTTCACAAAACTTGTACTTCTTCTCGTCTAGTCTCTTGACGATGATTTCCTTCATGAAAGCCTAGTTGAATCTTTTCTCTTCCATGATCTCCTTAATGGCAACGATACGAAGCGGTTGATTCACATTCTCACTAGACTTGAGATGTAGTCTGTGGGTGTAGCCAAGCTTTCGTTTTTCCGGCCAGTGTTGAATACCGAGAAGAGCTTCTCTGTTGTATGTGACAACTGATTTGCAGTAGATTGGTGCGGTCTCTTCAATGTCAGGTAGTTCATATCGGGCTGCTGGAATAGAAAGCGTCAGTGAAGATGCATATCGTTCCTTTGAGGTTCCGTGAGCGTGTTGGAGATATCGGAAGTCATTGTTGAAGAAGTGTCTGTAAGGGATCTTTGGTCTATCTGGAAAGCCTAGTAGAGGCAACGGTTTTGTCCAATCTGTGAAGTAAGGTGTCTTCTTTTCTGTGTCGACATTTGATTCAGGGTTGAGCCAGTCGAATGAGCCGGATAATGCGCAGGCTATGTTCTCCATGCGGTAATCAAGTTCGACTTTATTTCCTGACCTTTTCTTCAGAAATTCCGTAGCTTCACGGTTGATCCTTTTTAGTTCTGCTTTCGATAATCTTTCGACTTGAAGACCCGACATAATACTCTGAGTCATCTGCAAAGTATTACCAGGCAATGGTTCTTCAGTCTCTAGCGGTGGTTATGCTTTAATCATCTCAGTCAACCAATTAGACTTAGGTGCTTCATCCACATCTAGCCATGAGAAGTGAGTAGTCTTTTGCTTTTGTTTCTTTAACTTTAAGGACTTCTTCTTCTCTTTTGTAGACGATGGACCGGCTTGAAATTCAGGAATTTCTGATTCGGGTATTGCTGTTTCTGGTTCTTCCTGAGTGTCAACCGTTTGAAGCATGAATGGTTCCTCTAATTGTGTTGGACCGGAGCCGGATTTTGGAGCTTGTTGTTTGGAAGGAGGAGCCTTGGAAGTCTTTTGCGGCTGTTGTGAAGAAGATGGTCCTGTTGATTTCTTTAACTTCTTGCTTTTAGGATCTGAATCAGGATCATCATCTTTCCTTGGTCGTTTGTGCTTGCCGGCCGCTTCTTTGCATGATTCTTTCGAGGCAATGGTTTGAAGTGCCTCAAACATCGTTGACTCTTCA
>LBNU01008791.1:77515-90889 GCA_014162995.1 Artemisia annua
TTTTCTTATTTCCTAGCTTATTTGCATCTTCTTTTCATCTTATTCAAGCTTCTTACTTCTATCTTGATTCAATATAAGCTCATATAAGTCTTGCACCACCTTTGCATGAAAAGAAATTTTCGTGCCTTATGATTATGACTTGAGCTTATTTGGGTTTTGGTAGCTCGAGAGAGCTTTATTTACATTTTTGTTTAGCTTATTTACAAGTTTTAAAGTAGTTATCTTTAGCTTTTTAATCTTTATTTTGAGTCTAAACTAGCTTTTTAGTTACAAGCCCTAGAAATATGTTTTGCTTATTTTGATTAGTTGCGTTTTCTATAGCTTATTTTGAGTATTGGTTTTGCTTAATATTGAGTTTAAATAAGTTTTCATTAAGTTTTTATAAAAATTTCACGTAAAAAATATGTTTCGTACTCCTTAAACCCCAAAATAGCGAGTTTGGTAATTAGGGTTTAGTAGCGAGTATGGGGTGATGTTACATAGCGAGTAAGCTATTTATTTTTGGTCTAGCGAGTTTAATCTTGGCTAGATAGCGAGTATGAACCTAGTTTCTGTCCTAGCGAGTTTCATTTTATAGGTCTAGCGAGTTTCAAGGTTTTGTAGCGAGTTTGATTTCCAAAGGTTAGCGAGTATGATTTTTATTGTGGGTCTAGCGAGTTTGTTTTCTTGTACCTTAGCGAGTTTCGTTCTTGTAATATGTCCAGCGAGTTTAGTTTATCAAGTAGCATAGCGAGTATGGTCTCCATGTTTAAATAGCGAGTTTGGTTCCAAGTTTAAATAGCGAGTTTCATATTTATTTTTGTCTTAGCGAGTTTAGATTTTTATTTACTTTAGTTTTAGAGTCTTAGTCTTTTATTGTCGTGTCTTGTTTATTTCTAAAGCCGAGCTAGGCTTATTTACACTCCATCGTTTATCGAGTGGAGTTTACTTTTATTTATTCCATACCGTTACTCTGTCGAATTTTCTTTTAAACCTTTTAACTTAGTTAATTTTCTTTCCGTTAATTAAAATACAAAACAGCAAAAACATTTTCTTTATTTCTTTCTTTCTTAGTTTATTTCTTTTATTTCTTTTTCGCTTTACTTAGTCTCATGTTTTCTATTCTAGTTAAACGTATTTCTTTTCTTACCGTCCTTTATTTCATTTAAACTTTATGCAACCCTTTCGTAGTATAACTAAAACAAATTCAAATCTTTTAAACCAGTCATCTCACATAACTCACGACTTGAGTGACTAGATCAATTTCAACGCTCGTTGGGACAACGATACCCGTGGATTACAAGCTTCACCGCTTAGTTTGCCTCGATCAGTCCCCATACCCTATAATTGCAGCGAAATGATCATTCCCAAATCTGACAGTTCCAATAAACTTTGAGACAAAGTTTCTTAACAGTTTGAGATTGCCTGTCATGTGTCGGGAGCATCGGCTATCAACAATCCAAAGAACGATTTGCACCACCTGCATCACATGAAAGATACGACGATGGTACAATGGTAAGGGTGGAACCCAATGAAGTTGTGGGTTCCGTTGGGTTAGAAGCACACATGTTAACAATTTTAGGAATCCATTTAAAGTTATGTGTCCTTTGTAACCAACATTGCCAATTCCAACTAGATTTAGCCTTCTTTATATCAAATTCAGTAACAGTTGGCATGATCCTAGAGGTATTCTTCGCAACTACTGGGTTGACTATATATAAGACTTTGTAATTCCAGTTCGAAATCAAGACTTTGGTTTTGACACCATTCAAGCTTTTTGTTGAGTTTAGAGATCTCATTTGAAAGTTTGTTTTGCACATCATCATTGTGTTTTCGAAGATTAAATGTTTTCATCTTTTAATGTCTCAATTTGTTTAGATAACAACTCAATATCGTCACAGTGATCATCAACAAGCATAGAAGTACCAGATTCATAAAGAGAATTCATAATTGTAACACCCCCAAAATTCGGGTCTAGCGGAAGCATGCATGCATTGGGGTGCTACTAAATTGGTATCACAACACAAGGCACAAAGAATGGTTTTTATTTCATTAATATAAAATAAAAGTTGTCATGTAAGACATAACGTTTACATGATATAAAAATAGTGCGGAAATAGGCTCATAAAATAATTGTAGTAGTAGTCCCAAATGTTCATCAGAGTCGCCTATGACCATGCCCTTTGCCAAGCGCCTTCAATTAGTGAGCTAACGCCTTAAACCTGAGAATACACGCTAAAGGTCAGCTTACACTGGTGAGTTCATAGAGTTTAAGTTACAAAAACAGTTTGGGACCTGAAAAGTTTTAGTGCTATGTGTAACTAGAGTAGGTGTAGACTCACAATCACAATCACAATCACAATCACAATCTCAATCTCAATCTCAATCAATCAATCGTTTATCATCTTAGGAAAGATGAATGGTCATAGTGAGCAGGCCTCTCAGCGGTCACTAGTCAGGCTACAGCAAGGAACCACCCAAGACTGCCCCAAATCTAGGCCGCGATAGCGTCTATTCCAAACTAGGGTCAAACGCCCTAGCTCTAGGTCAACGACTACCTCCGTCTACCCTAAAACTAGTCCACACAATAGCAAAACGAAACAGTAGCAGGTCCAAGTAAAACAGTTTGAGCTAGAAAGCTCTCATATAAACAGGCAAGCACATAATGCCTTCAAATACTTAATTCAAATACTTCGATAAATCACTCAATCAATCAATCAATCAATCATTCAATCATTCAACTTAATCAAATCGTTCACGTACTCAAGTAAGCAATCATTGCATTTAGTAAAAGAGCATGTATTCTCCCCCAAATAGTTATGAAAACTTATTTAAAAGAAGGGGGCTATGAACTCACCTTAGCCACAGCAATGCAAGAATCACAATCGACACAACTTGGCATCAAAAGCTAATCGCAACGATATCCAAAAGATGGGCACGACGGCACCAAGTAGTACGAACACGAGAGTACTTCCTAATACGCATACGATAATCTCAAAATATAGTTCGTACAATAATAAAGTCTATATAAGACGATGTGTCATAGTTTTCGTGGATTACTCGAATCGTTACTTATAAAAAGTTTAGTATCAATGTTTCGTAAGAAAGCGTTATGTTTCGTGTGGTGTGGTAAGAAGACTTAGACTCAAAATACAACTCATACCAAAATGATAATTACTTCAACGTACAACTCACGCCAATAGAGGAAAAGATATCGACATATAACTCACGCTCAAGATGAAATCGACATCAACAAGATCATGAAATATTAACAAACTCAAGTTAATTAAAGAAAATCCAGAAAATGACCACGATTAACCATATAATTTAAATAGATAAGTTTCGGCGTTTACCCCATAACCCCAAATGGTTTATATAAAATGTACTCGTTTTATAAGGAAATCACAAGTTAATAACTCTATTATGAAAGAGTTTTAAGGATTTAATAAAACTATACGTTTTAAATTCTTTGTCGGGTTTTAATAAAATAATCTTATAAAAGATTAGAAATACAAGTGTAAGTTTAGAAAGTTTTATATAAATTTCGGCATGACGCGTCCATTATATAACCTTCCCAAGTCAAAGACTTTAATGAAATCAATTTTCTCAAAACATTATTTAATAGAAACTTTAATAAAAGTACTCACTAATTATTAGACCTTATTTACTTATTGTATATTCGTTGCGAATCAAATATATTAAATTCGTTATGAGTCTAATATATTGTATTCGTTTCAAGTCCAATAAGTTCATATTGTCCAACGTCCAATGTCCAGAGTAATATATATCCAATAGTTTTAGTCACGATTCAAGCATTTTGTCCGTTAAATATCCGTATTGTTCAATATCAAGTATTAATCCCAATGTCACCCACCTTTACAGAAAGGTACCAATAATCCAAGGGTCAAAACAAGTAATTTATGTTAGTCACTTATTTCCAACAAGTGTATCTAAATGACACCAATACAAGTTTAGTAAGGTTAGACAAAAATGAAATACTACAAACTATAACTGAAAGAATTTAACGCACACCAAAAATTATTAGTGGACTTTGTCCAAATCAAGTGGTACCAAAACTGATCCCAAATACAATATAATTCGACACCTTTAGTTTAACTGTGGTGAACCAAGGACACAAAATACAAACAAGGCAAGTTAGCTCTTAACAGTTTATCATAAGTTTACTTTAGCCAAAATCTTTAAAACAGTTAAACCAATTAAAAGTCAGTTTTGGTTCCAACCTACAACTAGCCATAAAAGTAATTAGCTAACCTTTAAGTTCAAAACCAAACGCAACACTGAAACACAACAATTATAGAATTATAACACCCCCCCCCTTGGTGTTACTGTTATGCCGATAGCAAACAACACCCCTCGTGGTTCGTTGTGGCTGTGAAACGAGCCAGGCAAAACACCCCTTTCGGGTTCACTACTCAACCGAGGCAAACAAACACCCAACCAAACCGGATTCGAGACCAAAACAACCTTACACACGATTTTCGTTATTTTACCACACGAATCATTGTTAACTTGTTTTAAATCCATATTTAGTAACACGAAAACTTATAAAAACTGTTTTCACCAAACCATTATCCACGAAAACTTATAAAATCGGTACCAAATAAAAAGAACAAGGGAAGTGGGTTTCACGATTTACCAATTTGAAAACAAAAGGAGAGATGGTGATGGCATCCTCTCGAGTACAACTCGAGCCAGTCACGACTCAATCCGAGACCACGAGCAACGCATAAATAAATTCCAAGGTAAACCTTATTCGCGACTGGAACGTGGGTACAAGGTCACCAAACACGAGCCCGAAACTACTTAAATCTTCGTACAACTCAGAAACACGAAGAGGTGAAGATGAGTTGTGGATTCGAGGCTAAGAACTCGAATGAAATGGTGTTATTGTTGTTTATACGGCGCGTACAATAGCTCAAAAGATAGAGGAGGTCAAAAGGTACAAAATGGTGGTGGCGGTGTAGCACCACTCGCGGCGGTGGTGGCGCTATGGCCGGATTATTGGTCGAATTATAAAGAGAGAGATGGGGTGGTGAAGGGTGTCGGCTGAAGGGTGCGAGAGGGAGGAAGAGAAAAACTAAAGCCTAAAAATTATATAAGTATTGTATTTATAGGGGAGTGGAGTGAATGGGGACTCCTAGCAAACCCTAGCGCTCCCACGGGGAACAATATTGTCAATGTCTTTATATTTTTAACGATACACGAACGAGACCAATAAACCGTGTTATAGTTATTTCCCGAGCACCCGAAAGTATTCTCATATGCTTTAGTTACGTTTTTACATAAACGTTTATTATAAATACGTATAACTTTATTCCTCGTCACCCAAAATAATTAATATTCGTGCTTTATCCGTTTTAGAGTCAAATCTCGCGTAAAATAGTCAAGACCACATATCAATGACTTAAGGACTGCAGATAGGCTTATATATCGGGCAGGATATCAAATCCGAAATTTGCGGGTTGTCACAATAATCACAGAAATTATATCAGCACTAAGAACATGTTCCAAGAGTCGATCAACTTCTTTTTGTAAAAATTGATTTCGACGTTTTTGATTTAAAATCGCTTGTTCAGATTCTTGAAAAACATCTATGATGGTTTTGACTTCCCTGTTAAGTTCATGTTCCCATCTCTTAGCATATGAATGCAAATGTTGTAGACTAGGAGTAAATTGAGTTTGTAACATTTCCCTTCTTTCTTTCGCCACAGGGGAAAAAAAGTTGGCAACAGTGAGTTCATAATTCTTTTCAACAGCATATTCCATTGATTGGATCTCAGTTGTGAAAAATTTATAGTACTGAAATAAAGTAGAGTCAGTTAACATGCTTAGCTTCTTTTGTAAATCGTTGTTTTTCTGAAGTATTGTCTCTAAGCAAGTTTCCTTATCTGCTTTTACTTTGAAAAAATTGAGTTGTGATTTACAATGCTCAAGTGCTCTTGTTAATGCAACGTTTTTGTCTCTCAACTTTGCATTCAAAGCTTGACACTGGATATTTTGATTTTGGCTGGTTAGAAATAACATTCTCCTTTCGGCGTCTGAATCAGACAAAAGCTCATGTTGTTCAAGTTGATCATTGTTATCTTGTGCAGTTGATATAATTGTTTCATCAAATGTAACAACTGGGTTTATTGGATTATCATCAAATAAAACCACTGTAACAACTTGTGCATTGTCTGAGATAGAATTAGACGGAGAACCACTGTCATGTATCAGGCATGGATAATAATCATTTGCTTGATACAGAGCATCAGTGTCGTAGATTGGACTAGAATCACTTACCTGGAGTTCATGTGTGTCAGCCATTAGCAGCATATCAATGGTTCCATCTGAGTTATCCATGACAGGAACATAAGAGGCAGTGTTTTTCATTCCATGAAATCTTCCAGATGTTGTTTCCACATGAGTAGTATCATCTTCCAGTTTAAACAAATTTGTGCGACGCGATTCCAGATAGCTGTGAAGAGTGATTTGTGGAGCAGGGAGGATGCTTTTCATGAATTTCCTTTGGAGACAAGACTGTAGAAGCTGATTCATTCGTAGGTGATTGTGTGACTGATGTATGACTTCAAGATGTTTCCACATTTCATGAGCACTAGCTTCAAAATCCAAGGTAGAATAGATGGAATTTGGAAGACCTAGAGTGATGTACCAACTTGCTTGGTAGTCAGCAACATGTTGGTTTAGGTCATGGCCAGTCAAAGTTTCATTGGTTTGTTGTTCAATGAAGCCTGTTGAGTCAGCAATGAATTTCATTTGATATGGTCCTTGAAGAATTGATTTCAGTATGAGATCAGCGTGTGGACGAACAGCAACCCATTGTAAGAATCGTCGTTTCCAAGTAGTGTAGTTTCCGTTAATCAACATAGGAGGATTTGATTCATTACCAAAGTGTAATACATGACGAGGGTCGGTACTGTGATGTGGAGTATAAGGAGAGTTAGAGTACGGTAGTTGAGACATGATGAAAGACTTGTGTGTAAATGGATCTTGTAGAAGGTATAAGTGTTATGCTAATTCTCGAAAACTATCCCAAATATGTTCTCAAAGCTTGAAATGTTGAATATCTCGAAAAGCAGTCAAAAGTTCAAAAGATCTCGATAAAAACCAAAGATCTCGAAAAGTTGCCAAATTTCTCGAAAAAACTAAATTATCGAGAAAATTTTTGTAAAACTTTCGAGAAATTTTACTGTAGTAGAAATTAGCAAAGTTCTCGAAAAGTATGAAATGATTTCGAAAGTTTTCCAAGGATCTCGAAAATCAGAAGATTTCAAAAGGTAGGAAAAGATCTCGAAACTGTCAAATTTTCGAAAAAATTTCTGCAAATTATCGAGATTATACAATGTCGATAATATCCAACGAGTCGAAGTGTTTTCTTTCGAAATCTTTTGATTTTCGAGATCCTTCGAAACTGTCAAATTTTCAAAAAAATTTCTACAAATTATCGAGATTATACAATGTCGATAATATCCAACGAGTCGAAGTGTTTTCTTTCTTATACAAGAGAGAAAAACACTGAGTAACCAACGAAAACACCTTAGGAGCAATAACCAAAGATCTCGAAACTTTAGGGCCTAAAGTTCTCGATAACTTGTCAAAAGTAGGCAGTTTTTTGTTTTTGTAAAAAGCAAGCCAAAAACACGTTTTTATTCCAAGATTCTTGTACAATTAACCTTAAAATGATAAAATCTTAAAGAAAGTTGCAAACTTGAACCACTTTTCAAAATTTTGAAAAATTTCGAAAAATAGTACAAGTTATGAAACGTACGAATTTTTGCAAAAACTTTGAGACTTTGTTGGTTGTTTGAGTTTGTAACACAAGTTTGATGACAAATATGTGATATAAACACGAAACAAGCAAGAAAGTAGCAAACTTTAAACAAAAAATAACGAATAAAAACTTGGTTTTGGGTCGTAGAAAACAAAAACAAAAGGTTACACCTTCTTCTAGCGATTGATACCACTTGTTAGGTCACCATAATTTAAACACAAGTATTGAAATGATAGAAATAAGATGAGAAATAGAGTTTGGTTGATTAGATCAAATATGAAGAGTAAAAGTGCAAAAGTTTCCTTATGATATTGAAATAACCAACAAGTATAAGATGATACATGATGTCCTATTTATAGGTGAAGAGCTAGGGCAACACTCCCTACTCTTCCCTTATCTAAAACGTATGGGCTTGTGGCCCATTGGACATGTAATGGACTTACATTTAAACATAAATGACTTAAGTAAATATAGCAACCTATTACAATGACTGAAATAACCGAGACTTGACTAAACGTTGACAAACTTAGGTTCTAACAGTCTTGTTATTTACTTTTATTAGTTTAATTAATCTTTTCAACTCAAATCCCCCTTTTAAACGTGACACGAACTCAGATAATTTCCGCACCTTAGCTCTTGGGACGACCTCGGCTTTACCAACTAGCTATACCACACACGACCGGATACACTGTCCGTTAGTGCGTAAAAGGTAGACCTTAGGTAAAAAAGACTTTATAAATATTAAAACGTGGTTAGTAAAACCTGCATCAAGTTTTTGGCGCCGTTGTCGGGGAACTATTAGGATTTTATTTGAGTTTTTAATTTTTGTTTTATTTTCTTTTCAGTACTCACGGTTAATTTCAAGTTTCAGGTGTTATGGCAGAAATTGACATCGACAACCTCACGCTTGAAGAATACTTGGCTCTTACATGAGAAGAGCAAGGGCCTGGTTTAGTTAGGCCGGCTATTGGGGATGATGTGCAGTTCGAAATTAAAAATCAATTCATAAGGGAACTGCGTAAAGACCCATTTTCAGGAAGCAAGACGGAAGATGCTCACGAGCACATTGACAATGTTCTCTACATTGTCAGTTTGTTCAACATTCNCAAGGGCCTGGTTTGGTTAGGCCGGCTATTGAGGATGATGTGCAGTTCGAAATTAAATATCAATTCATAAGGGAACTGTGTAAAGACCCATTTTCAGGAAGCAAGACGGAAGATGCTCACGAGCACATTGACAATGTTCTCTACATTGTCAGTTTGTTCAACATTCCGGGAGTATCTCATGATGCGATAATGCTCAGAGTATTCCCGATGACATTGACTGGAGCTGCAAAAAGATGGATCGATAGACTACCAGCAGGGATAGTGAACACTTGGGCTCCTTTGTAGAAGCATTTCATCCAAAGGTATTGCCCTCCTTCAAGGACGGCAAAACAGCTTGAAGATATTCACAACTTCAAGCAAGATGGGGATGAAACATTGTACCAAGCTTGGGATAGGTACAATGATCTTTTGTACAAGTGCCCTACTCATGATCTCAACAAGCAACAAATGGTCAACATTTTTTTACAAAGGGATCAACATCTCAACCCGCCAAATGCTAGACTCTCAGGGACCTATCCCTAGCATGACTCCTGCTCAAGCTTTAAAAGCTATTGAAGATATGGTGAACCACTCTCAGAAGTGGCACGAAGGTGGAAGTAGTAGGAGCATTGCTGGAAACTCGGATGGAATTACCTTAATCACCAACAAACTCGAAAGCTTGGGGCATGACATGAAGAAGCTTAAGGAAAATGTCCATGCTATTCAAGTTGGTTGCGAAGTTTGTGAAGGACCCCACTTGTCTAAAGATTGCCCTTTGAACGAGGGCGATGGGAAAATGAAGGAAGTAAAATATGGGGAAGGTAGACCATTCCAAGGTAACGGGTATCGAACAGGGCCATATGGATATAATCGGCAACCTTATGGGGAGAGAAGATCAAGCCTCGAGGATACTATAATAAGTACCTCGAAGATTCTAGGAAGAAACAAGAAGAGCAAGATATATGGTTGAAGAACTTTCAAGAAGCCACTAACAAAAGCCTTGCTAACCATGATGAATCTCTAAAGAATCTCGAAGCAATCATTGAGAATTTGGCTGATAATATCAACAAGAATAACATTATTAAAGAAAACAAGAAGTCTATTGTAGCATGCAAGGCAGTTTTCACGAAAGATGATGGAGAAAGGAACCTTTTGCAAGAAAAGGCCGAATCTCATGAGAAGATGCCTTTCCAGTTACCCAAGAAGGAAGACAGCTCAGAAAGCCTTGTGGTGCCCTGCAAAATCGGTGATTCTGACTTATTTGCGTTAGCCGATTTGGGATCAAGTATAAACATTATGCCATTATCTTTATTCCTGATGCGTGGTTTTGTGACCTTACAACAGATTTTACCTCTCGAGGGATCTCAAGAGGCTTACAACCCCACCAGGCACTGTACCTGACCGATGTAGTATAGGATAGTGGTAAGTACGGGGGATTGATCGTTCTCTCACAGGGAATAGTGTTCGTTAGGATAGAAAAACTACTCTGAATAGGTTCTAAGGGTGAAGGAAGCATTCTTTTTGTATTTTTATGTTTTTATGAAAGCAAGTTAAAATCCCGGTTTTGAAGGAGTGGGCGAAATTAAGTTGCTAGTCAACTAACAACCAAGATAACTACAAATGCAAAATAGAAATAAAATATCTAAACTATTGTGGTTGTGAAACAATATGGAGAGAAAGTGTGTTTACTTAGACTTCATACATCCCTAACTATCTTTTTACCGGTTTAATTGATAGGTTATGTTACTTGTGGTGATGAAGGGTGTATTCCTAATAACTCATGTAGTGGCATACATATCTCTCCAATTCTATGGAGTCTCTTATCTCCTCACTATGCCATGCATGGCACAACCCATAGGGATGTAAACCAGTGGCTCATGCCGTTAAATCCTACTGTTAGGTCACATATTGTAAAACCACAAGTATTGAACATGATAGAAATGAGAATAGAAATCAGAGTTTGGTTGATTAGATCAATATGAAGAATCCAAAAGTGCAATAGTTCCTTATGATATTGAAATAACCAACAAGAGAAAGGGTTTACATGATGTCCTATTTACCTAAGGAGAGAGCCTAGGGCAACATCCCTTTTCCTCCTTTCTCTTAGAAACGTATGGGCCTGAACCCAATTGGATGAGTATGGACTCCATCCATAAATATTACATGATTATTAAACTTAGCAACCTAATTACAAATGTTTGAAATACCGGGAGGGCGAACCTTTGACTTTAAACGTTGAAAACTTAGGTTCTAACAAATCCTCCCCCCTAAGGATCGGTTTGTTGAAGAAGTGATGTTAGTCACAGTCATTTGAGGTTGCTTGAAACAGTCTTCTGTCTTTGCACTTTAGTTGTCATTCATAGCTTAAGTACGTCTTTCAAAAATGATAATGTAGAAATGATTCATCGTTCTTAAGTCTTAACAATCTCCCCCAGGATAGAATGGGTGTTCATTGTTCTTTGTTGTTGATGAATAGTGATCATCTTGATGTAGTAATCTGCCATTCGTCACATTCTTTGACTCCAGTGATCTGCATCATTCCGACATGCCTCATACACCTTTGCGGTGAACCTTTCCATAAGTGAGGAGCTCTCTTTTCATATGTGAAGATTCTTTTGTGTAGACGTAGAATCCTTCTTTAGACGGTGTGTTGCTTAAGACGTTTGTCTTTATCACTTGTAGATTCTTTTGGCATGGAATCTTACCTTGGCATTCATGTTGCTTCGATCTTTCATGAGAGCTTTCATTTCGTTGAGATGTAATATGAGCATGTGGAGAGCGGTGTTTCAGGATGTTGTTGTACCCTGAAATGAAACAGTTAGCAATAAAACATCCGGTACTTACAGTTTGGAGTTAGAATTCGTAACAGCATAGTGGTAGACTCCTTCTAATCCTTGACCAAGGCACGTCCTGAAATGGATACCCCTGAAAGGCTTTACACAGACAATGCATACGCACACCCACGATTAGGTGAGTCGCTGGAATCCACCCCCACGATTGTGACCGTTTGAAACCATCCGAACACACTAAGCGTAATCCACAAGGAATCACCGAAGTGACCTGCTGTCAGGGCTGTTTGAATGTTGACCCTGGCAGGATTTCCTTCCAATCATTCGAAAATACCTAAAGTAAATCCCTCCATAAACGTTCACGAGGAAGATTGGCTAAGATCTGCGAAGACTCGATAATTTACACTTAGTGGTCCAATGATGCAAGACAAATAAGTGAGAAGATTTTTGTGTTCTAAGAGATCTTTTAATGTTATCTCGTGGCTTAGACTCGATAAGTGCACATTTGGTTTTCCTAATGCGGAGGCATGGAGCAGAGGCTCCTTTTTCAATATCAATCATCTCTAACAACGACGATAGATTAACACTGTTCCCCCATGTGAGAAAAAACATCCTTTTGAGAGATGCCTGAGTGGCTAAGAAGGTTTTAGTGCATTTGCGTCACTGGGTCCATGAACGTCCTTTTATCTTCAATACCGGTGTCGCCTTAGCAACGACCAGTAGCATATGAATTGAACCCGGTGTCTGACTTATGGTTGATAAAATGGAGGGCTGTTTCTTTTCACCCTTTTCATTCATTTTCTTTTTAATTCTTCAACCCCTTCTTTCTCCTTTCATTCTTTTCTCCTTTTTTTATATCATACCTAAGGACTTCTAATTACTAACTATTGGTGATGTCCTTGGGTAGATCCCTCCAGTTTAGGCGGATCATAGGACGGTTTTTCCTATCCTTAGTCACCTTGTAACTCCATAACTATCCTATTGATGCCTTTAAACCAAGTCATTGAAAATCTCTCAAAGTGTGTAAGAGTGTAAAACTTTTTGTTAACACTTTGAGGTTTTGGATTTTATATGAAATACTCCCCCTCAACATATGCTTATGATAATTTTCAGAAATTTGCATATGTTGAAAGAGTTGGCACTTTTTGAATTGATCCACTCTTAATAGTAATGTACCAGAGGGACACGTTTACGTTGCTTAGTTAAAGGGATGCATTATCAGCTTTTAGGTGATAACTAGCCCTAATAACTAACTCGATGTTGTTAACATTCCTAAAAGGAAGTTAGACCCGTCAAAGTAAACAACTAGAAAGAGTTTCTCGAAACGGTACTTTCTAATCGGATAAATCCTTTTGAATTCAGACATTTGTTGTTTCGTTAATTCGTGGGTCAATTATGAGTCGAGCTCGTACGAGATAAGACTTTATGACATCATATTTTAATCACTTTCTTTTTCTCCCCCTCAAAAATAGCATATTAAATGTTGTTTTTGTAAATGGTTTTGATTAAAATATGTCTTTTTGAGTCTTATGGGGAGCTATCAACAAGATTTGAAGATTTAAGAACGATGTTTTGATTCAAGTACTCCCCCTCAACAAGTGATTACTTATTTAGGTGTAATACTTGTCTTTTGAGCAGATTTGAAAAATTCTGAAAGGTTTGATTAAATCTACTCAAAAGTAAGAAGCTTTCGCTCCTTATATTAGGATTGTGGCACTGATGCATACCA
>LBNU01008793.1:3467-18180 GCA_014162995.1 Artemisia annua
CTTAATTGTATGCGTGACTAATATACTCAAAACAAACATGGTTTGTGGACTAAATGTTACAAAAGCCACACAAACATAAATTAATGTGGCCATTGGATCATCAATAGTCACACAAAATACGAATTTCTTCACTTTAAACAACATATGGTCACACTTATTAACGCTTTTGCCACTGTTTGTTAATTGTATGTGACTAAATACCCAAAAAAAAACATGGTTGTGTGACTAAATGTTACAAAAAGGCACACAAACATAAAATTAACGTGGCCATTGGATGATCAATAGCACACAAAACTACAAAATTTCTTCACTTTAAACAACATTATGCTCACACTTATTAACGCTTTTGGCCACTGTTTGCTTAATTGTGTGTGATAAATACCTTAAACAAAAATTATGTTTGTGTGACTAAATGTTACAAAAGGCTACACAAACATAAAATTAACGTGCCATTGGATGATCAATAGTCACACAAACTACAAAATTTCTTCACTTCAAACAACATATGGTTCACACTTATTAACGTGCTTTGGCCACTGTTTGTTAAATTGTATGTGATAAAATACCCAAAACAAACATGGATTATGTGACTAAATGTTACAAAAGGCCAAACAAAGATAAAATTAACGTGGCCATTGGATCATCAATAGTCACACAAAATACAATTTTTCACTTTAAAGAGCATTATGGTCACACTTATTAACGCTTTTGGCCACTGTTTGTTAAATTGTATGTGACTAAATATCCAAAACAAACATGTTGTGTGACTAATATTACAAAAGGCACACAAACATAAAATTTATGTGGCCATTGGATGATCAATAGTCACACAAAATACACATTTGTTCACTTTAAAGAGCATATGGTCACACTTATTTACACTTTGGCACTTTGTTTTAAATTGGTATGTGCTAACTCCAAAAAAGCAACACCCATTGCTGACTAAATACACAAACGTACACTTATTGTATATTCATTGGCCAAAGGATGGAAATAGTCACACATTAATACACGTTTGCTAGAAAAGACTCATCTCAAATGTCACATATGTTATATATTTATGTGGCCAAAGGACAAACAATAGTTACTCTCAAAAAATATTCGTGTGACTATTAAGGTATTTACGGTCACGGATAATGACTAATCCAACAAAACTTGTGCCTAATTTGTCACACATATTCGGGTTTTGGTCACTCTTTTTCGATGGGAAAAGGCCACGAACTCAACAACGTCACCATATGCCACCTACGGTGGCGGACTTTGGTGACACACGACGAAAAAAACGTGTGTGACTATATGCCTATCGTCACGCATTTGGGCGTGACTGATAGAACTTTTTGTACCAGTGTCGCATTAATACGATGTCACATGTCCTTGGATACTTGCGGGTAATCCACCAATGAACTTCTCAAGTAACTTCTCATTATCTGGCACCATGTGAGCACAAAACACTTTCAACTCCTGAAAACGACGCACATACGTAGCAAGATCATAACCCTTCACAGCCAAGTAGTAAAACTAGGTATCCAACTTCCTCAAATCGCTACGAGAACAATACTTCTTAACCATGGCTTCTTGAAATCATCCCACGAAGTACTAAAAGCATTCTCCATTCCTTTCTCTTGAGCATAAGCATTCCACCATGACAAGGCATACTCCAACAATGTACCCGGTGCATACTTCACCCTATTGTTCTCGGTACAGTTGCTCCTTTGAAACACTGACTCCATCTTCTCAAACCACTGAGTCAATCCTACAGCTCCTTCAGTTCCTTTGAAGGTAGTAGGCTTACAATCAATGAACTCCTTAAAAGTGCAGAAATGGTTGTTGGGAACCACTTGAACTCCAGCCTGTCCAACATTCGGGGGAACACCTGCTTGCCCGGCAAGCGCTGCTGCAATCCCTTCATCAATCATCTGCTGAATGGCGGCTTGGGTCATCTTCCTAGGCGCCATAATTCTTTCAATCAACACAATTCACAACATTTGTAAGTAATTGATTGACGTGTCAGAATCATAACACGAGATAAACAACGTCACAAAAGAAAAGACATAACATAGCATAAGTCAACATCAATAACAGTACATCACCATAATACATCATAGATTTCATACTTGACATTGGTCTTACTAGATATGCAAAAACAAGTACAAGTTTCCAACAAAATCTATCAACTAAACTATTCAGTCTACACGTACTAGGTAAACTACTATCAAAGATACTAACAACTATGAATGACCAATCACTTCCCTCTCGAACGATCTCCATACGCAGCCATCACGTCAACACTGTCGCTAAACCTGAAGCTTGCCATCCTGTCGTAGTACATCTGCCACTGCATAGCATGAAGCTCATCCCATAATGACTGAATGCTATTATAGTGTCGATAGCTGTCCATATCAAGAAACGCCTCTCTCATAGTCAACTGCTCTACCATCTTCTCCATCTCAATCATCCTCTCATCTAGCAAATCCAAATGCTCCTGCAACTTAGCACTCGACCGCTCCAACGAACTCAACCTCTCACTCTGCCTCTGATGCTCCATATACATCTCTCATGCTGCTCTCCTATCATCCTGCACCTCTCGTCTCAATCCTGCAACCTCAAACTTCCTATCACCCACACACCGAGTGATATTCCTATGGCTATTCCTACACCACGCTATATCCCGTCTCAAATGACTCATCGAAGCTCTGAGCTCTGACGGAGTAACACGAGCAGCTGTCGAAGACTCACCAATCTCATATGTCGTCGGAACCTCAGTCTCAAGCGCATATCCTAATGCCTTAGACGTATCCGACTCGTAAGTCCCATCCGAAATCACAGGCGAAGGTGGCATAGGAGGAACATCCTGATCCTCATCCATAAATTCCTCGCCATCCTCCTCCTCATCATCATCACTATCATCCCCATCATCATCATCAATACCAACTTCATACTCTAAACCTACCTCATCGTCAAAACCAACATCATCCTCTAAACCTACCTGATCGTCCAAACCAACATCAACATCTAACTCACCCTCGTCTCCTAATAGCAATGGGTCAACAACTGGTGGGACTGGGAAAGACATTATACTCTACAAGAGCATAGGGAAAGTATAAAAACACTAGCCAAATTTTCGCGGAGAACATTTTATAAGCCAAAGCATAATAATGGAGAAGTTCCAAATCAAATCATAATATTAAAGCATGTACATATAAAGTTTAAATAAATACCAGGGCGCGAAGTGGCATGAAGAGCTGGCGGCTTTCTGTCTCAAAACTTTTTGACTCCAGGAAAAAGTTTATAGTCGAGTGCGAGCTCGTTCTCTATAAACGTTGGCTCTGATACCATTCTGTAACACCCCCAACTCAAATACGGCAGCTATCATGCTGGGAGTATTACGCAAATAGAAACCAGGCACATTTATAGCTAACGACCACAACACGGGACGTTTATAAATGTTGCAAAACGTATCATTCGAATTACAAACCATTTAGAGTACAAGGACTCTTAAGTCAAAGTAGCAGCGGAAAAAGTAAATAGAGTTTGTAGCGGAAAATAAACAAAGTTTAGCAGCGGAAGTAACGAAAGACAAAAAAAGGTTTTACGAATGACATGCAAATAAAGATAGAAAGATAGTAAAGCTGCCTTGACAGAAATGCCTCTTCAGCCTTAGCCACTCCACTATGCCCCAAGTATCAAGCTTCAAAGCTAATTATTAATATCATTAGTACCTGAAACACATGCTTAAAAGTCAACACAAAGGTTGAGTGTAATCCATAGGTATAATAATAAGGTTGAGCACAAGGTTTTAATCATAAGATATGAGCAACATATGCAAATATCGGGTAATCAAGGTAACAACCAATGTATAGAGGCATCCCTGTGCATATAACATTGGTGATGATGCTAAGCTCATGACACGCAAAACGTTAACCAACAAATCATAGTATCAATATAACCGCGGAATTTCATAATATAATAGTGCCCCCAAGGCCGAGTACTTTCCAATTACCCGGCAAAATCGAATATAGTACACCACAATTTGCCTATCCAGCAAAAGGAGTGGGAGGGTCAATTCCTATAGCCCTATATCCCTATATTTGCGCTCACTCGCAAGTGATTAATGGTTCATGATCGGAGGGTCTTGAAATGGCAAGGCAAAGCTACTTAGCACATCGTTAGGAAAGCATACCAATCAGGAAAAGCATACCAAAAATACTTGTGCTCAGAAAACATTTAAAGCATGTATCTCACCCCATGGGTTTATAAACATTTAAAGGATAAAAAGCGGGGCTATGAGTCACACCTTAACAATAGCAGGAAACGAGATATATCAACCAATCAAATAATGCGTCACAGCAATTAGTCCTCAGCACAACCTAAGCAATATAAATATCATAACTCAGTAATGGTACTCGAATATTTCAATAAACAATGCTTGAATAAAGTTTTATTAAACAATGGCGTTTGAAAGAAAATAGTTTTCAAAAAGTCTCGTGTGGGTGACGAGAAAGATAGAAAGAATATGTCGGAGAAACGACCAAGTACGCAAGAAAAGGATGAAAGAATATCTCGAAGAAAGTCGTCAAAAAGAAATGGAAAGAAAAGAAATAAAAATGAAGACACACTCAAATAAATAACAACTCGCAAATAACAAGTCTCGGTTTTACCCATTTTCCCAAAATAACGTTATAATAAAAGGGTTTCGAAATAAATAGTAGTTGGTAAAATAGTTTGAAGTTCATAAAGAGTTTTACAAAATTTCGGCATGACCTGCCCGTTTATAGAACATTTCCCGAGTCAACGACTCTTTTCATTTTAAAATAAACAACGCTAACATTTCATAAATAATAATATGATTGGATATATCATTCACATAGTCCATTAGTTGTTTAGGTTTATCGACCATTTTGTATTGTTCGGGTTCCAGGTACGTTAAGATCTTTATGGGCCTAACGTACCCTACCGTCTCGTGTACCAAAGGGTCCATAACGTCCAACAAACCATGGCCGCAAATCCAATACGTCCAATTCAAGCTCACAATATAAAATCACAAATACAATAATACGGATCCAAGTCCGATATCCAAATCCACTTAACTATGTCAATTGTATTATAGGTTTCATAGTTTTATTATTCTCGTTTATTATTTACCGTTCTAAACTAAATATTGATATTCCCGAGACTAGTATTCCTGATACCCGAAGTTTACCAATATTACAACAACAATAACAAGAATCAACAACAACAATAACATCAACGACAACAACATCAACAACGTCCCAAGTCCACATCCATTCCAACTCGAGCCCTACCCTTCTCGGCTCAACTAAACAATCCAAATCCAAGCCCAAACACAACAACAACAACTACAACAATACTAACAATAATATAACCCACCACCACCCCCACCCAAGCCTCGGTGGTAGTGGCAGTCGGCTGCCGAACAACAAACAAGCCAAACGGACCCTTAAAATTTATCAAACCAACAAGAAATAATACTCCCTTCGTCTCCAAACTTCAAACAACAACAAAAACATCAAGACCCTCACTGAGTCACGAGTAGACTCGGTGAGTCGAGACCGAGTCGCGGCCAAACGAGAACAAAAAGGAAACCCACACGAGTTTTGAGGTTAAAACATTAAATAAAAATATTTTAGTAAAAGATTTTACAACAAAAATGATTTATAAAGGATTTATAAAACTAGGGTTTCGTATAAAATGAAAAATAGTGAAAGGGGAGGCGCGTGGGGTGGTTTACCGTGAAGAGAGAACGGCGGGGAAGGTGGTGGTGTCTTGGTGATGGTGGTCTGTGGCGGCGGGGGTGGCGCGTGACGGCGGTACAGGGGGTTTTGGGGTGCGTGCGTAGTACGGGGGTGACGGGGGAGTCCCGATCTACGAGTTGGTGTAGGTGGTGTAAAAGGAGGGTGGCCGGAATAATTTTCCGGTGGCCGGAATTTGGGGTGTCGCCGGCGAGGTGGAAGAGAGAAGAGGGAGAGAGAGAGAGTGAAGTGTGTGTGTGTGTGTGTATTATGCGTAAAATGAGAAAAAAAATATATTAATAGGGGTATTTATACATAAATAAGTATAGGGTAGTTTATGAATAAAAGGAAATGTAGGGTAGATTATGTAAATAAACTCAAGGGACCAACTTTGCCAACGTACTAAACTTCTCGCGTATACGGTTCGGGGCTCAAACGACATAGCAAACGGACTCGAAAAATTACGAAACTTGCGCCATTGTTCACGAAATAATTTTTCCAATAAAATCAAGCATACACTTCATAGTTTTTCTCAAACTCAAAATAAATCAAATAATTTGGCAAATGCAATACAATTCGAGTTTTCTAGGTTGTGCTGAGTCAATCAAGGAATAAATTCTCGTTTCCAAATATATCTCACGCTTCTCAAGCCCAATTTATCATGCATTAAAAGTTTAAAAGTATCTCAGGTACAAAAATAGATATTTGGCTAGAAATAGGTTTTAGGAAAAGTACCAGGTGTTACATAACATACATCATATTTAGAAATCCGTCCTGATTTAGTTTAAGCCACCAGTCCCGGCTTTGAAAAGATTTGGGTACTTGCGTTTAAATTCATCCTCGTGTTCCCAAGTGTACTCAGGTCCTCTCTTGGAATTCCAACGAACTTTCACAAGAGGAATACGACTCTTCTTCAATCGCTTTACCTCACGATCCATAATCTCAACAGGTTCTTCAACAAAATGCAATTGTTCATCAATCTCAATCTCCTCAAGCGGAATCACCGCAGTCTCATCGGTCAAACACTTCTTCAAATTTGACACGTGGAAAGTAGGGTGAACCCTACTAAGCTCGGGTGGCAATTCCAGCTTATAAGCCACGGGACCAATCCTTTCCAAAATCCTAAAAGGTCCAATATATCGAGGATTCAACTTTCCTCTCTTACCAAACCTGATCACACCTATCCAAGGCGATACCTTCAACATAACCCGATCTCCTACCTGAAACTCCAGGGGTTTACGCCTCACATCCGCTTAACTCTTCTGATGGTCACGAGCTACTTTCAATCGCTCTTTAATCTGAGCAATCTTCTCAGTCGTCTCACGGACCAAATCCGGACCAATAAGCTGTGCTTCTCCCACTTCATCCCAATAAATGGGTGAACGACACTTTCGGCCATAAAGTGCCTCAAACGGTGCAGCTTTAATACTCCCATGATAACTGTTGTCGTAGGAAAACTCAACCAAAGGCAAATGGACATCCCATCCATTCCCGAAATCAATCGCACACGCGCGTAGCATATCTTCCAAAGTCTGAATGGTTCTCTCGCTTTGGCCATCGGTCTGTGGATGGTAAGCGGTACTCATATCGAGATGCGATCCAAACGAATCCTGAAGCGACTGCCAGAAATTCGAAGTAAACCTGCTATCCCTATCAGAGATAATAGACACTGGTGCTCCATGCCGAGAAACTATCTCTTTCACGTAGAGCCTAGTCAACTTATCCATGCTATAGTTCTTCCTGATCAGCAAGAAGTGAGCAGATTTCATCAATCGGTCGACTATTACCCAAATAGCATCAAATCCAGTAGAAGTCTTAGGTAGCTTGGTGATAAAATCCATCGTAATCCTCTCCCATTTCCATTCTGGGATCTCGGGTTGTTCTAGCAGACCAGACGGTTTCTGATGTTCGGTTTTTACCTTGGCACAGGTAAGACACTTACAGACATAATTGGCAATCTCAGCCTTCATATTGGGCCACCAATATAACTTTTTCACATCCTGATACATCTTATCAGATCCTGGGTGAATAGAATACTTGGACTTATGAGACTCAAGCAAAATCAAATCTCTCAGTCCTCCAAACAATGACACCTAACTTCTTCCTTTATAAGATAAAGTTCCATCTGATCGTTTAGATGACCATGATAACATGGTCAGGCATTTTTCAAAACTAGAGGTTGATAATCGTAATTTGCAATTAAAGTATCAACATTTAGAAGAAACAGTTAAAATCTCAAACGCCAAGACATCTTCGGATGCTCCTGAATTTGATGCATATTTTGAATTAGCCAAACAGGATGAAAAAATTCAAGCTCACACCAACATGATTCGAAAATTGAGGGCTCAAATTGTCGAATTGAAGTCAAATAAGAGTGATGTGATTGGTTCCCATAAACCTCAGTCTGCAGATCCTTAGAATTTTCAATTTCAAAACATCATCAACAAACTCAAAAATGAAAATGATTGTTTTCAAGCTGAAAATTTAAAAGTTAAACAACATTACAAAGAGTTATATGATTCAATTAAGATCACACGTGATAAAAATAATGAAAATATAACTTCTTTGCTTAAAGAGAATGAGAATCTAAAGACTCAGGTGAAAGGGAAAATGCCAATCATCACTAGTGATAATGTTGTTCCAAAGGTCTCTGCTTGTAAGATATATAATGTTGATGCTGTAAATATCCCGCTCCCTCTTAGGAACAATAGGTCTGCTCACTATGCGTATCTATCGTACCTTAAGGATAGTATAGACATGCTTCGCGAGACTATAGAAGAGGATAGGAAAGTGAAACCACAGGATAGTGCTATTCTAGATGCCTGCTTCCTCACTAAACGATCTCAAGTACTCTTAGAATATGCCATTGGCACACGTCCTAAGATAGACAACAAGCAAGATAGGCTCATTGCATCATCCTCAATGACTAAGAACAAGCATGTAACCTTTGAGGCACCCTTGGAAACTTCAGATCCCAACATATCAAAACATGTTCAGCAACTGGAAGTGAAAAGGGCTAAGTTTCCCATCAGTCCTTCTATAGGAATTAATAGTGACACTAAAGCTAGAGAGTCAAAACCTATGAGAAATATAAAAAATGATGAGACTTCACCAGCTAAAAGTGTTCCTAAGAAGAAAGTAGAAGACCACATGAGGAACAAAAAGTCGGTTTTGAGCAAAAAGAATAATAATTCAAACCCTAATTCACTTTGCAAAACATGTAACGAATGCTTAATTTCGGCTAATCATGATAAATGTGTTGAGAAATTTTTGAAGTCATCCAACAAAACCCCAGTAAAGAAAGTTTGGAGAGCTAAACAAGTTAAGCAAATTTGGAAAGCAACAGGAAAACTATTTGCCAATATTGGTTATCAATGGAAGCCCACTGGAAGGAAATTCACTTTAGGAGAACAATGCCCTTTAACTAGGATAACTAACTCTAAAGTAGTGCCTATTAAGAAATGGAAGCCAACTGGTAGAACTTTCCCTTTAGAGGCCTATTGTCCTTTAACTATGCCCTTTGCATCTACTAGTGAAACCTCCACCATTGAAACGAGTGCACCTATGGCCTCTGTGGCTGAAGAATTTGTTTGCACTAACCAACTGGAACCCAACTTAAATTGGGGATCCGGCACTCCAAACTCTCTGTCTTTGTCTGTTTTCAAATGTAGGTCGTACAAATCGTCCTTTGACATTTGGACTCAGGCTGCTCATAACATATGACCGGGGATCACTCACAGCTCAAGAATTTCGTGAATAAGTTTATCGGGACAGTTAGATTTGGGAACGACCATTTCGGGGCAATTATAGGTTATGGAGATTATGTCTTTGGTGACAGTGTAAATCTTCATGGTATACTACGTGGAAGGACATGGTCACAACTTGGTTTCTGTTGGTCAATTTTGTGATTCCGATCTTGAAGTTGCCTTCAGTAAACACACATGCTTCATCAAAGTATTGGATGGCCTCAAAGAACAAATCGTGACTATGGCATCGACGTTTAAATCACTTGAACTTTGGTACCATCAATGATCTTGCTCGCAAGGATTTTTGTACGAGGTATACCCAGATTAAAGTTCGAAAAGAATCATCGTTGTTCGGCTTGTGAACTGAGCAAAAGCAAGAAGCATACCCACTAACCCAAAACTGTCAACACCATCACGGAAGTTCTTTACACCCTTCACATGGATGTTTGCAAACCAATGAGAGTGCAGAGTATTAAAGGGAAGTAATACGCTCTAGTTTTCATTGATGACTACTGTCGGTTTACACGGGTGAAGTTTTAGAAAACCAAGGATGAAACTCCATAGGTTATCATCAAACTGATCAAATAATTGCAAGTGAGACTCAACAAAACCATCAGAATCATCCTCACCGATAATGGAACTGAGTTTGTTACACCCAAAAACTAATCCTTAATGCATACTCTCCACAAAAAAACTCCATGTGAGCTGATACTTGGCTAGAAACCAGATCTCACTTTTCATCAAATGTTTGGTGCTCCATACTATCCAACAAGTGACAGTCAAGATCTGGGAAAACTCAAAGCTAAAGCAGACATTGGATTCCTCGTTGGGTATGCACCAGATCGCAAGGGATACCGAATCTACAACAAACGAACCCGATAAATCTTGGAAACAATTCACGTCACATTCAATGAGCTGACTGAGCAAATGGCTCCTGTACACATCTGTGCATGACCCGCATCTAAACTTTTGTCACCTGAACCAATCAGTTCAGGTCTTGTACAGAATCCCACTCCTGCATGTACCTTATGTACCACCTACCGTTAAGGATTTGAATATCTTGTTTGATCCAATGGTTGATGAATATTTTGAACCGCTAACTGTTGATACACCGGTACCACCAGCTGTCACAGCTCATGTTCCAAACGATCCAAATGGTCTATCTTTTCATATTTCAAATTTCTCAAGATACTCCATCAGCAAGTCACTCACCATCATCATCATACATTCAATCTCCTTTGGTACACAAGGCACTGCAGTCGACAATTCTTTTGAAGTAAATCCATTTGCTCCACCTGATGATGCTCCGTTCAAAAACACATTTGCTCCTGAATCTTCATCTGAGGTATCTTCTTCAGGAGATCTTAACACGGTTACATCAGTTTCCTACCCATAACCACATGATCGTCACTGATAATGGACCAATAACCATCCGATTGTGAAAGTTATTGGGAATCCTTTTCAACCAGTGTCCACACGAAGGCAACTTGACACACATGCCTTGTGGTGCTTTTATAATTCCGTACTATCCAAAGTTGAGCCCGAAGATTTCAAGACTGCTATATAAGACGGCTGTTGGTTTAATGCGTTGCAAGAAGAAATTCATGAGTTCTATCGACTTGAAGTATGGGAATTGGTACCTCCTCCAGATTGCGCATTAATTATAGCTCTTAAGTGGATCATCAAAGTGAAACTTGATGAGCATGATGACATTCTGAATACAACGCAAGGGTTGTTGCTAAGGGTTATCATCAAAAGGAAGGTAGTGATTTTGAGGAATCTTTCGCTCCGGTTGTTTGTATTGAAGTTATCAGAATATTTCTCGCCAATGCTGCAAGTCGGAACTAGACGGTCTATCAAATGGGAGTGATAATTGCATTTCTAAATGGAAAGCTGAATGAAGTTGTTTATGTTATCCAACCTAAAGGATTTGTGTATCTTGATTGTCCTACCCATGTCTACCGTCTGAAAAAGGGCTCTTTATGGCCTAAAGCAGGCACCTAGGGCATGGTACGATATATTGTCAATGTTTCTCCTGGCAAATGGATTCTCCAGTGGTGTGGTGGAACTACACTTCTTGAGAGCAGGGTTTCAGCTAGCAGATTTCTTCACTAAGGCACTCCCAGGAGAACGGTTTCAATTTATTCTCCTGCAACTTGGTATGAAGAGTCTCACGCCAGTATCACTCAAATGTCTTCAGGAAGAGAAGGAGGAGTAATGGATTCGCTTCACATATCCTTGTATATATATTACAAAACCAAAAAGAAAATACAAAAATATAAAACCTACAAAAACCATAAAAATCTGAAAAACACAAAAATACCAAAAATAGTTCTTTATTAGGCATGTCTTCTGTTTATCGATAACATTTACGGTTCTAGAAATGTCATTCAATAATGGCACGGAACTTTAAATGAAGCTCAAGCAGAAGTTATAATAAATGGTTAAAACAAGTCTTTATGGCTTGCAGTTATTTCAGACTGTAAACCGCTCGTAAAATTATGGCTTGCTATTACTTTAGATAGAAACCCGATTTTCAAAATGAGGAAAACACGTCACCAAAAAGACGGTTGTTCCTAACAACGGATGAATTTCATCCGGGCATGGATTACGCAACATCCATGCATAATCGAAATGTTGTACGTTTCAGTGCATCATTTCTAGTAAAAGAAGAGAAGTCTTCTTTCATCCCAAAATCTCTCTGTTTTATAATTCTTCAAGAGAGTTTTTGTGGTTTACAAGGTGGCTATTGGACTTAAATTTTCACAAATACCTTGCGCTCAACTTAATGACTCCAACTCACTACAACAAAAATGGCTTTTTAGGACCCTTTGTGTGGGACGGTATGATAATGGAGTCCTAAAAAACTGTTTAATAGGACATATGAGCGTTTAGGGTCCTTTTTAAATATTTGCTACTTAGGCGATGTCCTAAAAAGTTATATAATAGGATGGTTGATGATTTGGGGTCCTATTATCATATAACTTAATAGGACACTTAAAATATGGATCCTAATAAATTACTTTATAAGACATTTAGTTGTTGGTGTCCCATTATGTGATAGTGTAATACGACACTTGATCACTAGATGTCCTATTATGACATAACCTAATAAGACCCTTGACACTTGGGTCTTATAACTTTAACCTTTATAGGACGTTTATTCATTATGGTTTTATTATAATACACCATAATATGACACTTGAGTTTTGAGTCATAAGACATCAGTTAGTTAAAACGCTTTATGACAAAAGTTTTATTATAGCAAAATTTAATAGGACCTTTGACACGTGGGTATTATAACGTTAACCTTTATAGGACGCTTATGTACAATGGTTTTATTATCGTACACCATAATAGGACATTTCATTTTTGAGTCATATAACATCATTTTTTTAAAACGATTATTTGCAAAAGTTTTATTATAACAAAACTTAATAGGACCCTTAAGACGTGGGTATTATAATGTTAACCTTTATAGGACGCTTATGCATAATGGCTTTAGTATCATACATCATAATAGGACATTTTATTTTTGAGTCATAAAATATCAGTATTTTAGAACGTTTATTCGCAAAAGTTTTATTATAACAAAACTTAATAGGACCCTTAAAGGATGCATATTCATTATGGTTTTATTACAATACACCATAATAGGACACTTGATACATAAGTCATAAAACATTAATTATTTAGAACGCTTATTCGCAAACGTATTATTAAAACATAACTTAATATGACACTTGGCACTTGGGTCCCATAGATTGATACACCATTATAGGACACTTGATATTTGAGTCATAAAACATCGGTTTTATGGAACGCTTATTCGCAAATAGCATCTTATAACGTTAACCTTTATAGAACCCTTGACAATAGCGTCTTATAACGTTAACCTTTATAGAACGCTTATTCATAATGGTTTTTTTATGATACACCATAATATGGCACTTCTTTCACTACTACACAAAAGGTCATGGAGACAGGTTAGAATGTTGCATGGAGAGTGGTTTTACAACCACTCTCTGTGAGGGGGTATCTCTATGACCGAAACACAAAGAAACCGGTTCTACAACCGGTCTCTATTAGAAGCATCAAGACTTGTTTTAATGCTAAGAACCAGTTTCTAATATAGACTAAACCATATGTTTATATCTGTTTGAAAAGCACATAGAGACTGGTGTCTGTGATGAAAACCGATCTCTTTAATATTAAAAAATAAAATAAAAATAATAATTTGGGCTGTTTGGGATTGCTTATTGAAACTACATATTATTAGGGGTGTATACGATTGCTTATTGAGACTGCTTATAAATAGAACTGTTTGTGATTGCTTATAGCCGCGTATAGGGGTTATTTGGTATTGCTTATCGAAACTACTTATAACAAGCAATTTTGATAAGCAATACCAAACAACCCTTGTAGTTAATCCATCAGCGGTCTCAAACAGCCCCTATAACCAGTTAATTCAAAAAGCAATCCCAAACAACCCAAATAAGCGGTTAATATAATAGACAATTCCAAACAGACCCTATGAATTATGCATTTAGCGTAACATTTGAATCTGCCCAACCAAAATATATCATTGATAAGTAACTAGGGGTGTTAATCGGGTCGGGTTGGTCGGGTTCGGGTCAAACGGGTCGGGTCCAAGTCGGGTCGAGACTAAAAATATTATACCCGAACCCGACCCTATTTGAGGTCGGGTTAGTCGGGTTCGGGTCAAAACGGGTCGTGTCAAATCGGGTCGGGTCACATCGGGTTCGGGTATGTGCCATTTACCAAATCATAGAATTTGATTTTTCAACCTTAGTAGTTAAAATCACATGATACTAAAACCACAGTAATACTTGGACAATATAATACTAAAACATCAGTAGGCACTAGGCAACATCAGAACATAAGCTTCCATTCATATTACGATTGGCAACATTTATATTTAACAAGAAGATAGAATATAACATATGTAGGCAACATTCCTATTACAATACCTAAAACAACATCAGTACTATCAATAGGCAACATTATAATATCCCATACTAAAACAACATCAGTAGGCCGTTTGCGCAAAATTGAATGAAATGAGCCAAGTTTATAAATGGGGAAGAAAAGAAAAGAGTAAAGTTTACTAAAACAACATCAGTACTTGTAGGCAATGTCATAAAATACAATAATAAAGATCGAGTAAAGTTAAAAAACAAGACAAAAAAAAAAAGA